>CANUEP010077086.1:0-19298 GCA_947857235.1 Jatropha podagrica | reverse complement strand
ATCTCACACCCTCTAAAAACATGAACACGCCAAAGGCATGAAGTTGAAGAAGAAACTCTCTTTTTAATTTGTTGAATAATTCCTAAAGTTACAATATAGCAAGCTATTTATACTAATCTAAGAGGTCCAAATCCTTAAAGGATTTAGAGTTAGCTAAGGAGTAGGATTTAGCAAATCTAAACCAAGTAAGGATAGGACTAACAAAATCCTAACAACTTAAGGATTTGGATATCTAATCCAAATCTACTCAAGATTGACCAAATCTAAACAAACCAAGGCCAAAACAATCATGGGG
The DNA here is from genome assembly GCA_947857235.1 of Jatropha podagrica. Lineage (NCBI taxonomy): Eukaryota > Viridiplantae > Streptophyta > Magnoliopsida > Malpighiales > Euphorbiaceae > Jatropha > Jatropha podagrica. The sequence goes on along the minus strand of CANUEP010077086.1, from coordinate 19,003 downwards.
GGTCGAATTATAGGAGGCCCAACCCATTTACAAAGCATAAAACTCAAAATAACTAACTAAGTTAGTGAGAGGCAGGGGTTTGCACGGTCCAAGGCGTGCCAACTTGCACAGGCGTGCTATCCAATTTAGGTTCCCACTCAACATGTGCTTCTATTAATGTATGAAACTTAGGTGTTTCTTCAAGTTCTTCAAAGCATTTGTTGAAAGCAAGGTCATGGAGCTCTTGTGTGACTTGTTCTTGAATGTGTAAGGACATGGTTGCTCCATACTTCTTTGCACGGCTCCTTGTAATTGGTCCATTAGGAAGTGCTAATGGATTGCCTTTGTTATGGTCCTTGTTCCCTTGAGCTCCATAAGTGGTTGGTGATAGTGAATATATATATATATATATATATATATATATGGTTTTGGAAAATAAAAGTAATTAATTTAATATTGGCTTTTACAATGGGTAGGCACCACTGATAGGAAAAAGGAAAAAAAAAAAGAAAGAAAAACAATAATGTATTAAAACCTAAAGAGGCAGCAGCCTCTTATTAATCAAAAGGAGGAGTCGTCACCCTCATAATACGCACTGAAAAGGAAAAAAAAAAAAAAGACAAAGCTCTAGAGAGCCTTTTCTTTCTACCTCCTTGATTTCTAACACAAAGCTTGAGATTTAACAACAAAAAGAGTGAATTATTGGGATTAGTGAATTTTTCATGTGGTTTTAGTGCAATTAAGCTGTATTCGTAAAGAGGCTTCCGAAAACAAAGGTAGGTTTTCATTTCACAATCTGTAAACTGTATTCTAAATTTGAATGTATTGTTAGAATCAGTATAATTAGTAGATTTCTATTCTCTAATTGTTGCTTTGTCTTCATTTCATTTGTGATTTCATGGCTGTAGAGAAGCGTGAACCTTCTAAAGGTGATTAGGGCAAGGGAAAGGCTTAATCTCCGAATTGAGCTTACTGTTGTGGGTTTGGAGGTTTGTAGTCCTCAATTATATGCTTAATTTAATGTTTGATTGATATTGATTTGATTGATGTTATGAGGAAACTTTGGATTTTTCTTTATTTTTATTATGATTACTAGAATTGAGTTGATGATATTGCATTTAAGTAAGTAAGGATGCTATGAAGTGAAGGAATTGAAAAATATTGAATCTAGCTATATGAACTTAAAGAGGCAGATTTCTTTAGGTTATGTGTTAAGAGTATTTTGTTAACTTTTGCTCAATTGTTCTATTTAAGATGATGTGATGCTATCATGATGTGATCTTGAGTGTGGGTTGATTGGTAGTAATATGAGCATTATTTGAAGATCATGTGGGCTATGTGCTAGGGAGGCTGAATGTTCATGTATGGGTAGTATTAAATGACTTTTTGCTAGTTATGCCAAGATGATTGATTAAATTTCTATTGTCAATGGGGTTTGTAATGAAAGAGTGTTGCTTAATATGAATTTAAAATGCTTTTGAGAATTTGAGAATTTTGCTTGCTTAAGCTTAGTGCACAGAGGAAGCTAAACAGTAGTGCAGAAAAATGCTTTTGGGAATTTGAGAATTTCACTTGGGCAAGCCTAGCGCCCAGAGGAAGCTAAACTAGTGGTGCAGAAAATGATTCTGAGAATTTGAGAATTATGCTTGGGCAAGCTTAGCCCCCAAACAAAGCTAAATTAGAAGAGCAAAAAAATGCTTTTGAGAATTTGAGAATTATGCTTAGGCAAGAAAAAACCTAGGCCAGTATTGATTGATGATTGATTAACTCCTTGCATGTCTATATGCTAAGATATGATGTTATATGTCACATTAATCAATTTTTTATGCATCAATTGAGTTTGTAAGACATGAATTGGGGATTTATGACCAAATGTCGCTCTAACATATTATTGAATGTACTTATATGCAATTGAGTATTGGTAATAAGTGTATGTATGAACCAACCTAGACAAGGATGCATGTACCCTAGAGAATTAGGACTAGCCGAACCATGTTCCCCGGGGCATACCTTTGGTTGTTATATTCCATGACCTTTATGAGCTAAACATATTGTAGGTCAGGTTGTTAGCTTGTGTGATGTAGTATGTGGTTAAATGATGCCTTGAGATTGTTTACATATGATAAGCAATGCTTAACTTTGTGAATGCTTATAAGACTTGAGTGCTACATGAATGAATTCATGTATGAGTAGTAATGCAATTGGTAATATGCAATGGGAAATTAAATGTTATGCATTAGGTATGCCTATTTACTTAACTCTCTATTTGATGATGATTAATAATGGGATATTGTTGAGTTTGAATCCAAATGTGAAGCTTAAATTATTTATCTAATTAAAATGAGACCGATACTTATATACTTGTATGAACAGGTATAATTGGATTTAATGATGCTTGTGAGTTTCTATAAATCGTACGCATGTTGCTACCAAGTACGCTTAATCGTTTGAATATTGTTTGATCTTAGATAATATGGTTATTATTTGGAAATGAAAATAAATTGAATTGATTAAAATGAAACTACTAGGCTCTTACTGTAATCTTGGTTGAGTAGTTGCAAGGATATAGTTATCTGTTTTTGAAAATAAGCATGCTATGAAATTGGATTTGGATTGGGCTATGCTCATATGCCAGACATATGGGTGTCTTCACGATGAGTGGATGCACTCCACTGACTCTGTATTTGAAGACTTTTAAGTTTACTGTTGAAAGGCTAACTAGCTAGTACTGGTCTTATTGTTATCAGACACCATTTTGTTACTTGTTCTGCTTCTATTTCTTCTGAGTCACTATTAAGGCCCAAACTATTTGGATGAATGGATAAGATATTGTTAACACGAATGTAATCTTTGAGTACTTGTAATACATGTTTCCTACAAATTAGTCACATATGATAAACTATTTTGCAATTTAATATTGAATTTTGATAGAGGTTTGCATGTGAAGTAAGTTACTTATATTATATGCATACTTGTATAGAAAATTACAATGTGAATCTTATACTATGATTATTGTGCTATATTTTACCTTAATTGACACATGTATGTGATTTCTTGTGGAGCAAGTTACCATGTTCTGTTTGATATTAGTATCTTGGAGTTCAAGTAAATGTGGTTATGACTTGTATTTAGTATGAACATGGTGTGTGTGTGTGTGTGTGTGTGTGTGTGTGTTATTTAGATGTGATTAGTATGGTTTCAATGTACCATACTTGTTTGCAAATTATTTTCATGTAATTGTTGAGTACCACTGAGTTTTATACTTAGCGCAATGTTTTTAACTCATGTAGGTTGATGACTTTTTACTGGGGATCTCGAGTGCCTGTATCTAGAGAGAGACTTCTGCTTCCAGACTAGAGTATGAGTCTTTACTACAGACTCATGACATGTGTTAGATTTAAAATAATGAGGGTTTGGTAATTTATATCGGACTTGTAAACTTATTCTCCAAAGTGCATCTATTTTCTTTCCTTTAAACGTTTTAAGGATTTTTTTTAATTTCGCTTAGACTCTGATTTAGAGATTTGGACTTATTATGTTTGATTCATATTTTTAATTTTGAAGTTGATTCTTCTTAAGGTTTTGTTTTATTAAACCTGGTCATTGGTTATTTATTATGAAGGTACTTTGAAAATTTTATTATTTTTGAAATTTTGTTAACAAGTTTGGATCATTTCTTAAGTCCTAGTTTTCAAAGGGAACCCTTGCAATTTTCTATAAGGTTTGCAATGTTTGATGGTTTACTATTATTATTTTTCAAAATTTTAAATTTGACCCAAATTTTATAATTGAACTGTTTTAAGCATGTTGGGTTACTAAGGTTTCCATTGCACATTTTAAAAAGAATTGTAAACTGAGTTTTTTTAATTACTACACTCTGTTTTTGTCTGATACTAGTTTTTTTACTAACAAGCAAACCTGTACATATCTCTGGTACAAAATGTGACATTCCCTGACTATCTTGCAGGGTCAAAGAGAGGTGTTACAGTTATGCTTTAAGGTCCAATAAATGAACCCATATACCTAAATCACATACACCATGCAATCACTAAGATTACTCCCACACGTGCTTGTATACATCCACATTAATTGAACAAACTCTTTATGCTCCATGTAATCCATCAATTTTTTTTTGCCCATCATGACATGATATTTAGATGGCATATTTACCTAATTATCTTAAAGAAGTCATTTACATTCCTAAAATCATAGATATTTTCTAAGGACGACGGGCTTTTGCGGTCGTCTCATAATTCATTTTAATTCATAAAATTATTTTATCCAATTAGTTTTAATCCTTAGAAAAGTGGTTTCCTCACATTGGTAAGGTTTTGACAATATTTGGAGCCACCACCCTAAAACTAGGGAAAAATTCGCAAATTAATTAATTCTTTGGAACCAATTAATCTGATTTTAACCAAAGTGAGTTTGGGAGTTGGGTACGGATATGGGAAAGTGTTAGGCACCCATTCTACCCGATTTAAACCGACCTCATAGTTTTCTGAATATTTGTTATTTATCAATTACGATTTAATTTTAATTGAAATGTAAAACATTTTGTGCAATTTTTTGAAAATAATGTTATCCAAGCATGTTATCATAATCTAAAAATTCATCCAACATAAAAAATAAGCAATCATAAAGAAAGAGGGAGAAGAAAAGAATTACAACCTTTGTAAAATACATTCTATCCATTTATCCTTTTACATATTTTCATTTCTCATTAATTAATACAAATCACGAAATCCAAAATTAACATCATGACAAACCAATTTACGTGAGAACTCTCATGAATTCTCTACCAATTACATCAATAATATTACAAATGCCTTAAAATAATAAATCACAAATTACATAAGTAAATTACATTAAAATCAGAAAACTAAACACACAAACTCAAAAATTATAACACATTCAAATATTCTAATAACATGATGAATTTGAATATTAATCAAATAATCAAAAAAACCAAAATATTAGTCCGATAAATGAAATTGTACGAAATGAGCATTTAAATATAAAAAAGAATAGAAAATAAAATGAAGTCAAAAGCATAAAAAATGGCAAAATATTGAATCAACAACACATAATCATACTAATATATTATATAGAGCAAGAATTGAATGCGCATTAAATAAATGTTAGTGGAGTTTGAATATTAGCAGATCTAATAATTATAATAATGTTGCAAGCGCATGATCACAATATTCATCTCAAAAGATGAATGAAATTCACAAATCATCTCAAGAAATAATGTTATAATTATCAATGTACTCATCCGGATTCAAAAAATAAGTTCTACATCGTAGCTCAACTCACTTTGATATCAGAATTTAGACATGATTTGATGTTTTTTAAGTTATTTGGCTTCTGAGATGATGATCTCACATCACTGAAAGTAACTTTCGTTTCATACCAAGGTAATCAAAGTTCATGACCGTTAGAAAACCAAACAATACAAGAAAACTAGAAATCTAAAGGTTTGTGGGCTCAAATGGCCAAGCCAGTCACAATTGGCATGAGCCGCTTACTAAGTGGTGTGCGCCAATTGCAAGCAGTTGGCGCCAAATCATCCCAGAAAGCTATAAATTTCTACAAAATTGAATTTTGCTAGTTCCTCTCACTAATGATTTAATTTTTGATGATTTGGCACTAAAATGAAATAGAAATGCAAAAGAGGTAAAGTTTAGAATCTTAATTTACCTTGTTTGAAGAAAAATACTTAATTTGCTTGAAAACGATGAAGAACACCCTATGAACTTTAATTCTTTATTGATGATCGAAGAAGGTTTTGTTGATTTTGTGTTTCCAAAAATGTTTAGTGATCCTAGAACTCACTGAGTTTGCTGGAAACACTCTCGCACTCACCAACTAACAAACATTTCTTGGACTTGTGGTAGAAAATTGTGTTTTTGTTATGTTTTTTATCTTGATTTTGCTTTGTTTGGTTGTTTTCCTCTCTTAGGTTTTTGATAAAAGAAAAATACCAACCACCTAATCTCTAAGCTTAAGCCTCTATTTATAGGCAAATGAACAATTCTATCACTATTCACTACCCATGTACCATGTGTGCTGCACACATGGGCCCCACTGATGGGTCCCGTAGGTGGGCACCACAAATGAATCAATTTTTGATTTTTTTTATGAAATCAATCCAAATGGTACGTACATCAACATATAGCATGAAAATTTATTCTAGGCGAACCTAGGACTCGTTTTCGAGTCCCATTAAGGCATGAACCCCAAAAAGGTGAAAACCACCCGATAGGTTTGACTCTTAAACTAGGAAACCTAGCTCAAGAATCAAATCAATTGAAAGTTCTGAACTCATTCTATCATGAGAAACGCTCACCGTTGATGGGCCCCTTCAGGGTCATTGGTGGGCCCCAGCAGTGAACCAACTTGGTTTTTATAAAAATGGTTCGGGTGATCCACAGAGTGGTTTAGGGCATAGAGGCACGTCCTAGGCGAACCCGAGATGAACCTATGGGCCCCGTTATGTTATAAATGTGAAGTAGTAGATTTAAGGGTTGCTAATCTAAACACAAAGCATCACTTTGGGTTCAAATTCATCAGATGCTTCAACCTCTTATTTGGCAATGAGGTTATCATCATTGAGTCTATTTTTTGGGTAAAAATTGAGTGTCTACGATTTGCCCCCATTTCGATAATATTTTTCTTTGCAAGTAAGATTTTATCAAAATGTAAAGTAATAATAATACTTACTTGGTTTTCGTTCTTTGAACGACTTGTGTGATTTTAGTGTGCCAACTTTGTTGGGAACCTGATGGTAATTCTCCTCTCTTGGAAGTTGTCCTTTCGAATGGTGCAAGGCGAAATGAAATGAGCCATGCAGGCAGCTTCTGGAGTGCATCGATCCAGACAACTTTGACGGATGAATGGGTGTGATACCATGACCAACCCGATTGGTGAATAGTGGAATGTGTTGAGCCACATAGGCGGTCACAGGGGTGCATCACTTCAAACGACTTTAATGGATGAATGGGTGCGATGTTATGACATGCTCGATTTTAAAATGCTCCACTTCAAGAGGTTGTCCCTTAGGATAATTTTCAAATACTCCACTTTCGGAGGTTGTCCCTTAGGACAGAGAAAGGTAGAATGAGACACACCATAAAGGCAGTACAAGGGTGCATCACTTTGAATGAATTTAATGGATGAATGGGTGCGATACTACGACCGACTCAATTGGTGAATAGCGAAATGTGATGTGCCATACAGGCGACTATTAGGGTACATCACTTTAGATGACTTTAATGGATGAATAGGTGCGATACTGCAACCGACCTGATTTTGAAATGCTCCACTATGGGAGGTTGTCCCTTAGGATAGTGAAAGGCGAAACAAGATGTGTCATGCAGGTAGCTTCAGGGTTGCGTCACGTCAAACAACTTCAATAGATGAATGGGTGTGATACTGCGACCGACCCAATTTTGAAATGCTACACTTCAGGAGGTACACCACACAGGATGACTTCTCCACTTTGGGAGGTGCGCCATAAAGGATGACTTGACTGGAATCCTCCACTTTGGGAGGTGCACCACATAGGACGACTGGATTAGAAATCTTTACTTTGGAAGGTGTGTCGTACTGGAGGATTTGACCAGAATTCTCCACTTCGGGAGGTGCACCGCACAAGACAACTTGGTTGAAAATCTCCACTTGGGGAGGTGTGCCACATAGGACGACTTGGTTGAAATTCTCTGCTTCGAGAGTTGCGCCTCACAGGACAACTTTACTAGAAATCTCCACTTCAAGAGGTGCACCACACATGACAACTTGGTTGAAAATCTCCACTTTGGGAGGTGCACCACATAGGAAAACTTGCTTGAAATTCTCTACTTCGAGAGTTACACCACACAGGACGAATTAATTGAAATTCTTCGCTTTGAGAGTTGTGCCACACAGGACGACTTTAGGGAACAAACTTTGCTTAGGATCTTACACCTCTTAAGGTGACCATTCACTATGCTAACTCTATTGGGGAACTTATTCTTTTGAGGATCAGAGTCTAATGTGCTGATTTTATTAGGGAATTCCTATAAAATTGAACTTTGCCATGCAGAAAGGAGGCCTGTGGCCAGTGACATCTAGAATGCTCTTTTGAGAGGTCGTCTTTTCAGATGGTGCTGAAGGGACTTGGGATGGATTGACCGACCAATCTCACGGGACTTATGTCGTGCCCCTTCGGGACTGCTTAATTAATCAGCCTCACGGGACATATACTGTGTCACATGGGCAACTTTATTTGACCAGCCTCATGAGACTTATGTTGTGCCATTAGGGCGGCTTTATTTAGCCAATCTCAAGGAACTTATAGTGCACCATTGAGGATAGCTTAATTAACAAGCCTCACAAGACTTACGATGCGCTACTTAGGACAACTTAATTGACCAATCTCAGGGGACTTACGGTGTGCCATAGGGGTGACTTAATTAACCAGCCTCGGGGGACTTACGATGCACCAATCGAGACGGCTTAATTGACCAACCTCAGGGGACTTACAATGTGCCACTCAGATTGGCTTAATTGACCAGCCTCAGGGGACTTACAGTGCAATACTAGGGATGACTTAATTGACCAACCTTAGGTTTCTTATGGTGTCCTACTCGGGATGACTTGATTGGCCAACCTTAGGAGAGTTACGATGTGCCACTGGGGATGACTTAATTGACTAGCCTCAGGGGACTTACAGTGTGCCACTTGGGACGACTTAATTAACTAGCCTCACAGGACTTATGTTGTGCCATAAGGGCGGCTTTATTTGGCCAGTCTCATGAGACTTATAGCACACCACTCAGGACAGCTTAATTGACCAGCCTCATGGGACTTACGGCATGTCAGTTAGGATGGCTTAATTGACCAATCTCAAAAACTTACAGTGCATCACAGGGGCGACTTAATTGACTAGCCTCAGGAGACTTACGGTGCACCACTCGGGACAACTTAATTGATCAGCCTTAAGGGACTTACAGTGTGCCACTCGAGATGGCTTAATTGACTAGCCTCAAGGGACTTATGGTGCACCACTTGGGATGGCTTAATTGACTAGCCTCAGGGGACTTATGCCACTTTAGACAGCTTAATCGACCATCCTCGGGGGACTTACGATGCGCCACTCGGGATAGCTTAATTGACCAGCCTTAAGGCACTTATGGTGCGCCACTTAAGATGACTTAATTGATCAGCCTTAGGGGACTTACGGTATGCCACTCGGGACGGCTTCACTGACCAACCTCAAAGGATTAACTGTGTGCCACTCAAGATGTCTTAATCGACCAGTGTGTGACTTTGTGTTGAACACATGACTTTATATAGAAACAGAATTGAGAAAACTTACCTCATACCTGAGGTATTCTATCTACAACCAACGATGATGTCCTTGCTTTGGCAGCAATTCAAGACTTTATCACTTGACTATTTGTGTAGTTTTTGCTTATGAGGTCTTCACCTATATTGTATCATTGGGAGAGGCTCCTTCACTTGGTGCCTACTATGATTCCTTAAAGATAGCGACTTTTGCCTCTGTAACTTCATCTGAGAGGGCAACTGCCTTAGTCAGAGTTATGGGTGAAGAGAGGATGCTTTCAGATCCTAGATCAATAGAAGAGCTGGATATAGGGATAGGCAATTCAAAGGCTGGAAGCACCTCATTAGTTGATGATTCGATTTAAGGCATTGCCCTTTTCTCATCAGTAGCTGATTCTATTCTAAAGCCTGTAACTTCCCTACTAGTTGCCATGTACAGGCAGTTTGGTTTGTACCTCTAGGGTAATTTTGGACCTTCCTTTAACGTGCTCTGCCCCTGTCCTTTCCTAGAGATCCTTCTTGTGGGGCTTGCCCCAGTTCATTCTTTTGAATCTTAATGTGGGCTTTACTCTAGTTCACTCTTAACTTCTTTTTATTGTGGGCTTTTTTTCCTATTTATTCTTCAACTGTCACTTGTATTAGGTTTTGCTCTAGCTTATTCAATATCACTTCTTATTGTGGGCTTTGCATTAGCTTGTTCTTCCTATTGTGTCTCATTATAGGCTTGCTTTCCCCAACTTATGCTTTATTGTGTGCTTTGCCCTAGTTTATTATTTTATTGCCTATTATTTTGGGTTTTGCCTCAGTTTATTCTGAATTACCACTTGTTGTGGGGTTTGACCCAATTTATTCTTTAATCGTTGCTTATTTTGGGCTTTGCCCCGGTTATCCTTGATTGCTTCTCATCACAGGTTCTTCTCTAATTTCTTATTATTGTGGCCGTGCCCCAGTTTGTTTTTCTAAGACACCTTATTGTGGGTCCTTCCCCTCATTTATTCTTCTAAGGTCTCTTATTTTGGGTCCTTGCCTGAATTCATTTTGAATTACTCTTTATCGTAGGCTTTGCACTAGCTTATTCTTCAACTGCTGCCTATCCTGGATTTTGCCTCTGTTTAATTCTAAATTACTTCTTGTGGTGAGCTCTACTCCCATTTTGTCCTTAGAGACTGATTGTGGTGCAACGTATGCCTCCTGTCTTTTCCTTATTAGTGTAAAAGAATTTAGGAGCTGAGCTAGTTGTAAGAAGTAACACAACTCCAATTAGGGATGGCAAGGCTCTCAATGAAGCATGTAGCTCTAAGCATATACAACATAAAAAAATGCAATGTACATGCCATGTATGCATGAAATGCATTTAGCTATGCCTATGCATGCGTGTAGAGAGTGGGCATGAAGCCTCCCATTAGTCACGATCAAGAGGCGTCATGAGGCAAGTGTGCTAATCGAGGTATTCGACATTGATATATGATGATTAAGGAGGTCCAGAAAACCAATGGTGAGAAGTCGAGGGAGTTTGGTGGTGACGAGGTAGAAGGAGACAGAGTCTAATGTTCCTTGAATTGATTGCTACAGTCTTCCCTTTTGCTTTTATACTGTAGGTTGAGTTTGGGGAATATCTTTGTAAATAGATAATCTTCTTTTCTTGTCATGATTGAAATTATTGCATTAGCACCTTTACAACTGCAAATTACATTATTTGAAGAGTCTCAAGACTGTAGTAGTAGCCAACTAATGCCAACTGTTGTTCTGTCCTTTTATCCTCTTGCTATAAAAGCCCATATTACATCTGTATGCTTCATAAGTTCTTCTCTTTCCATAATTTCCTAAATTTCTCGCTTTACTACCTTTTAATGGATCGGTTCTTAGCACCTGCATTTGAGACATTATTCTGAAGTCTTAACCATGGTGATTGGGATCTGTTATCCTTGTTTAAACTTAAAGGCATGAGTTATTACTGAAACATTTGGATCCAACGTAGATTGACGCAATGGTTGATAAATCACTTTAATCCTTCTAATAATCTATTCTGCCATAACGACTTTGAGATTTGTCCCCTGTTTGAAGAATTCAGATTTTTAATTTTGGGCGAACGAGCAGAAGTTGAAGAGATTCTTGCTTTGCCTAGTTGAATATGGACCCTGCTTTGCAAGTCCTGACTGTTCTTGGTTTCTTAGTCTATGAACTTCCTGCATATGAGCTTAGAGTCGATGCTGTGCCCCTATAACCTCTTGTTAACCGTGCAATGACCATGGACCATGCTAGCCCATTCTGTCCTTCACTTGTCTATTTTTATGTTCTTAGTGAATATTTGTTACTCAGCGGTGTTGATGGATATGGTAGCCTTACTTTGGTGCCCATAGTCAAATAGATGGCTAGGCGTTGTACGCCATTTCCTCTCGTCCTTGCTGAAACAGTCACATGCCTAGGAGAACATGTTTGAGATCCCACTTTGGTTCTTGGTCAAATGGGAAGCCCGCTTATAATGCAATTATATGCATTTTCCTTTTCTTTTCTTATTCTACACGCTCTAACTTTGGCTTAAGCTGCCCATTGAGGTTTTCGACTTAACGAGCTTTTTCTTTTATACTCTAAATTTTTGCTTAAGCCGCTCTTGCGAGTTTTTGACTTAGCAATATTTTTCTTTTATACTTTAAAGTTTTGCATAACCCGCCCTTGCAGGGTTTTCAAATTAATGAGATTTTCTTTTCTTTTTTATTTTATTATTTTTTATTTATGAATCTACAGTTATGGGCTTTTGGAAAATTGCAAGTGATGGTTCCACCACCTAACCATTTAATATCCAATTACAGATCGTGATTCCATGGCCATTGTCAATGCCTCTTGACTAAAGCGACCCTCAAATATTGGACTATCATTTTTCAAGATCTTACTACCGAAGGAATTAGATGGACCTGTCCATGGTGGTATTTAGGATGAGTCACCGTCTCCTCTTACATCCCTTGCTTGCCCCTGTGTGGCTTGTTGATGGCTATGGCTTGGTATCCCAGCCGAGTTGCACAATAGTATTGTAACACCCCTATCTGGTCCTGTAGGACTAGATAGTGAAGTCACATTCTGTGCTAGAAACATAGATTGATTTGCTTATTAATTTAATATGATTTTAAATTAAGAAAACATTTAATTAAAGAAAAGAATATGATTCATAATATATTAGAAAATTCAGTAATAACATTTTTTTCTCTTTTATAACATTGATAACAGTTTAAACACCATATAAAAATATATGTATTTAAAATATAAATTCCTTTTTAGAACTTTTAATAATAAAAATTAAATAATCGAATTGAATTATAAAATAGTTTATCAATTAAAACCTAAGATAAGTTTAGTATTAAATGTTAATTCCCAAACCACTACTTACGCACTCAACAAATAATTAATACTTATAGTACATGCCAAATTCTTACTATATACTTAAATGTCTGAAGAACTTCCTCCTCCTTTGATCCTGGATTACCAAATCACCTCAATATATATTATCTTCAACCTGTGCCTGAGAAAACTCATTGCGCTGAGTATAAAACTCAGTGGTGCTATTAATAATTTAAATCAAATAATAATTTCCTTTATTATAAATATTTATATACAAATATTAATAATTATTTTTATCATTGTATTAAATATTTATCTTTAACTGAATATTTAAAATATTTAAAAATCCATTCCTCAAATTAATATAATATAAATCTATTAATTACCAATACCGCATATTCCTTTAGTTTAAAAACATATAACAACCCAAATCATATAACAGAACTTATTATCTTAATTTTCTTAGAAGCAAATTCTTTCATCTGGGGGCTCAGATAAACTTAGGAGAAAATGAAGCAAATAAAATTTCACAAACTTATACATAATGGCCTTAGGTCGCCAACCATATTATAAATGCATTCAAGCCTGCTTATAAATTTTGGCCTTAGGTCGTCAATTATATCATAAAGGCATTAAAGCCTACTTATATATAATAAGCGTATCCGCTTAAACATAAGGGCTGATAACCCTAGCACATGATCATAGCTCATATCATATTATAATGGCATTAAAGCCAAGCATGCTTATCTTACATAATAATCAAATCATACTATAGATCCACACTAAGTATATTAGAGCCCAAAAATTTAGCATTTTTGCTTATTCAGAATATTTCACATATAACTTGTTCTTTCCTATTTTGCTTACAGATATAATCAAATATCAATCATAGCCACCACTCAAACATTAATTAATAAGTGGCCAATAATCATCATTCTTATAAAATAGAATTTCAATCAATTCATAAAATCATTTAAAAATCATATCATATCAATTAATATATCATTTCTTTAAAAATCCATAAAATAATATTGTAATAAATTCAATAATCCCTTTTTTAAGAAAAATAACTCACATCGCAAATATATATAAATACATAAATATATATATATATATATATATATATATATATATACGAAAATAATATAACAAACTTTGATTAAATTAAAAAGTTAGTACTACACCAACCGAGCTTGAAGGGCTGCACTAGCCTTTTTTTTCTTATTTATTGACTTTATTCCACCTCTGTGGTTTATCCTATCCTATAAACAATTTGTACAGTATTTTTCAGTTCTTTATTTCCATTCTTTATTGATATTTGAATTTCTTAGCATTTTTATTCATATTTCACATTTACTCTATATCTTCCTTAAATGTTATAAATTTACATTTTTAGCAAATCATTTAATTTAATCTTCCATAACTTATTTGGTCTTTCAATTCCATATATCTTTAACACATAATTAAATTTGTTATTTTTCTTTAAGGACTAATGAAATCATAATTTTACTTCAATCCATTTATTTAAATAAGCAAATACTATAACATATGATTTTACAATAAAAATCCTCAACACCCTTAATTTGTCTATTCTCAAAACATTATTTAAAATTCCATTTTCAAATACTTCATTTTGAATTCAATTAAATACAATCTAATTGCGCATTGCCTGACTAATTTATTCCTCCATTAATTTATCTCCTTATTTAATAGCAAAATTCTGTTATCTTGTATAATAACTTAATTCTTGAATAAGCTTTTCTTTTCAATCAAAATTTTGGCAGCAATTTATTTACTATATGTCTGCCCAAGTTCACATTTATAGCAATAGTACAATGCCCATCTTTCGAGCAAAACAATTCAATTTCCCATTCTCCATTATTAGAAATTTCAAAATAACAACTTCAATCTCTCAATACATTTTCAACACTTATTTTGTCTTAAATTTATGTGACATTTTATTTGTCTAAGTTCAAGCTTATACAATTTACCACTTTGTAATCACTTTTATTCATTAATTCCAAAAATTGACTGAATCCACAAATTGATTGGTTTGACCAATGATTTAGAATTTGAGAAATTATACCTTCACTGACAATTTTAGAATTCAATTCACAATTACTTCTAGATGATTTACCCAATTTTTAATCAAGCCAAATTAATTCAATAATTGATACAATCTTATTGCATTTACTCCGAACTAAATAATCGAATATAGAAATATACCAATAATGATTCAGAGTTTGGATTTGGATTCAGCGTGTGAAATGCAAGTTTCTGCCTCTCTAATGTCTCGCCGGAGTATCGCCGGCGCCGTCGTCAGAGCCGCCACATGCGGTCGCTAAAAAATCGACACCGCATAAAATTTGCAAAACTCATACCAAAGTGCTCAAAATTTTGTGAGGAGTTCGAATATGTGATCGTTTTGAGATAAGGATTAGTCAAGCAATTAGACTTTGTAATTCCTCTTTAAATCCTTTACACTGAATAACAATAAATATTTTCTTTAAGGATTAGAATTGATTGTTCCACTTAATAATAATTACTCAAATTACTCGTAATTCTCTTTACTTATGAATCATCCATGTGTAAACTTAACAAAATTTCATTCAAATTTCTTACAAATCTATGAACTCCAAGATGCTCTTTTAATCTTTATCCATATTCTGACATTTACTAATTTTATCCATTAATCTATAAAAATCGCAATTCTATTTCTTTCACAATAGTCACCAAGCAATAACATTTATCTCTACATATCCATTCAGATCACTATCATGATATAATATCCCCATAAAAATAATATTTTAAATATCTTTAAAAAGAATAATTCATTTCTCTATACTCAGACATTTATATCTAAACTCCGCATTTGATATTGCAAAAAGAAATAGAGGCTCAATAATACTTCCAGTATCGATCATATAATTCTAAGAAAATTAAACTTTTCTAATTCTTCTATAATTCACATAAAATGCCAACTTCAAATTACTCCAACAGCAGGCACAATAGGAATTCACATAATTTATTTCTCACCAAATCAATCATTTATATTTCTTATAATCATCACTTTATTTTATTACAATATTCACATTTTTACATATCTCATCAATAATTAATGTAAAATTTAATATTCTCCATAGAACATCTATTTATTTTCAGTTGTAGAAACCATTTTTCATCTCCATAGAAATCACTTCAAAGCATATATTCTATATGTTTCATAATTTACACCCAAACCAATACACCACATTCCATTTTACCACAATGAGCATTTATCCTTATAGCTATAATAATCACACTGTAACAGTCCATTTATTCAGTTTCTTTGGCAGTGTCAGTAATATTGACTTATCGGTCCGTGAATAGTACCATCGGTCTGTGATTTGGTATTATTTTGGTACGAAAAAATTACTATACATGTCTAATATTTTATTTAATATTTTTGGGAATATGTTTGCATGATATAGGTGGGTAGAAAATATTTCATGACTATTTTTGGAGAATTAAGGCATTTAATGAATAATGTTTTATAGTGTAGTATGTTAAGGAATAATTGATGAATTATTTTTGTGGAATTAATTTAATTAATTGGTGGAGTTAAATAATAATTAGAGGAGACTTATTTGATGAATATTTAGAGCCATTGGATGAGAATACCCTGACTTGATCATAGCCATTCATTTGGCATAAACCTAAAAAGTGAATTTGACTTTTCTACTTAAAGTTACCACTCAACAAGACTATTCACCCATCTTCTTCTTCACCTTTCTAATGCCAACTTTCTCTCCATTTTCTCTCATTTTCTCTACATCCAAACTATCTCAAATTTCATGAATTAAATCAAAGATTAGTGAATAAACCTTTAGAAATAAGTAGAAGAAGTGGAAATTGGTGACTAGAAGCTAAGGAATTTGGAGTTACTATCCAAGCAAGTAAGTTGTAATTTTTTATTTTAAGGATTTAATTAAGGAATTCATAGTATTTATATGTTAGATTATGCTTTAAATCATGCTCCATTCTCATCTTAAATCATTTCTTGATTTTAATGGGTATTTTTCCTAGTTTGAAGAAGTAGGAGAACCCTCCATCAAAGGGAAGGAAAAAGCCAAAGAGTAAGGTTTTTCAAGCTTCTTAAAGCTTAATTAAGAGGTTAGTGCACTGATATCTTCTTTTTCTTTTCATTTCTTTAAGTTTCCAATTTTAAGGTTTTGAATGATTTTGTGAATTGATTATTTGATTGTTTTTACCTGATTTCCTATGTGTTCCAAGCATAATGAAATGCTTGAATGAGAAGGGGAACATTCCCTTCTCCTTCCCCTTCACTTGGCCGAACCTCCTTAGGAGGAAGAGCATGAACTTTTGTTTCATGTTTTAGTGTTCTTTGATTTTAGTGTGGTTTTGAGTGGGGTTGTCTTTGAGAATATGAGGTTAATTTAAATGAAAGCATTTTCCCATTTCATTTGAGGGAGAGGTTGAACCTAGCATAGGTGAAAGGGCTTGGGTTTTCTTTATTTTTCATACGAATTTTTAACTTAAATGAGTAAATTGTTAAGTGTTTTAAAGGTAGTTTAAATCACTACCCTTATATTCTAATGTTCAAGCATTTTACAAGACTTAAAAAAGACTTTAAATGAGTAAATAAGTTTGTAAGACTAAATGTGTTAAGCAAAGGTTTTTAATGTTTAAACTAAGTATTATTAGCTTGAAATATGGTGTTTTATGGAAGGAAAATTTTTCCCCTTTTGATTACCTAAAGAGGCCAAACCACCCTAAGGTGGTAAGGCATGTGTTTTATCTTCTAAACATTGATTTCCAAGTATTTTAAGTTATGTATGTATGTGTGTATGTGTATTAAAGAGATATGATTTTATTTTGGAACATAAGAAAGATTTTATAAGTATTTACAAGTTTCAAGTTAAGTGATTTTGAAATAATAAGTATTAAGTTATGAAATGTTTCGCTAAGGAATTATGAATAAGAAATAAGATTATTTATAAAGAAATGGATTTGTTTTGGGATCTTATGTACTTGGTTGAAATGTGGTATGATATGATTCATTTATGTAAGATGAGCATGCTCGGCTTTAATGCCATTATGATATGATATGAATTATGATCATATGTTAGGCTCTAGAAGCCTTATGTTTAAGCGAATGTGCTTATTATATATAAGTAGGCTTTAATGCCTTTATGTTATGGTTGGCGACCTAAGGCCAAATATGTTATGATACGGAATCGAATATACTACTTTTTCTCTTAGTATATTTGAGCCCCATTAATAGGGTAAAAGCAATGAAACATATGTTTTTATGCTAGAAAAGAATATATATACGATTGCTATGTTTTATTTGAAGCATGGAAATGAGTTTTCTTAAAATGAACATTTGATATACTTATAATTTTTATTAATTTATGGTGAAGTTTTCATATGATTTATGTTTAAAGTATTTTCAATATAATCGGAATTTTACGATTTATTTCTAAGCATTCTATATGGGACATATTCTAGTAACCTTTTAGCACCACCGAGTTTCCTTTCAGCGCGTTGATTTTTATCACGTGCAGGTTAAGAGCGGTGGTTGCTACTTGAAGACCAAGGGCGTAACATCGGAGAGGAAGCCTTATTTTTGATAGGATATGTATTAGGATGTAAATTATGGCATGTATAAAAATATTGTAAGAGTTTGGGATTGTAAATAATAAGTTGTAAATCAATGAGATTTGAGACTAATTATAATGTTTTATTTATATGTGCATTTTAAGTGAATGATGATTAGCAATTATTTCTTGAATGTATGATATTCTGTTAGGATAGAATTTAAGATGATTGATGGGATTATATAGAAGTGCTGTGTGATCCATTATATTGATTTGAAGGTTTGGGGTTTGGAGTAAATATTGGAAGTGGATTTGTTTTTTTTTTTTTTTTTTTTTTTTGGGGCAAGTCAATATTTAGGGGAAACTCTTGCGAATTTCCGTAGGAATTTCCCCGCTGTGAATACTCAAATTTTGAGGCTCAAAAGGCAAGTTTTGAGAATTCTCCGGAACGAGAAAAAAACTAGAAGGTCTGTCGGCCGTAGCGGTGGCAGCTGCCCTTAACGGCGGCGTTAGCCGCTGCGGCTGCGGTCGGCCTTTAATACCCAATTTTTAGGCTCAAAAAGCCTATTTTCTCGGACTGCAAACAGCCCGGCCGGACCGAAGGCCATTTTGGAAGTTCATCGAAAGTATGCCAATATGGTACTTGAAACGTCCGAAAAATTACGAGGATCGCAGAACTGGTCCCGGAATATTGTTTGGAGGCCCGAAACTCCCAAAAAAGCCTCCGGAAGTGGAAAAGAGAGAGAGGGCGGAACGCACCC
>CANUEP010077021.1:0-15484 GCA_947857235.1 Jatropha podagrica | reverse complement strand
CTACCTCACCAAGCTCATTTAACGTAGTTTTGTAGATCCATTTTACTCCTATTTCCTTTGCACCAGCTGGTAGGTCGACTAGATGCCATGTCTGGTTCTTTTCGATAGAGTTGATCTCCTCATCCATAGCCAATCTCCATTGTGAGCTCTTTACAGCATCCTCATAGCTTATTGGATCTGACACTGATAAAAATACAAAATTAATATCATCTTCCATGTTGACATCTTCTTCTTCGGATAAACCTTCACCGGTCACATAGTCTATTGACCATATGGGTGGTCGTCTTGTTCTACCCTCCCTATGAACCAATTCGGATTCATCAATTTATTCAGCAACTGGATTAATTAATGTTGTGACAACAGATTCAGTAGAGGTATCTGCAGTTTCAGTGCTTGTTTCTGCAGTTTCAGTGCTTGTTTGTACTTCCTTTTTCTGAATCTCTATGCTCTCTTCCCAAATTAATTCTGCTTCATCCTCACAATTTTCCCAATCCCATTTTCTATCTTCCTCAAACACCACATCAGGGCTCACAATGATTTTCTTTTCAACTGGATTGAATAATCTGTACCCTTTGGATTCACTGTTGACTCCGAATAATACACAAGCCATGTTTTTGTCTTCAAGCTTTGTCCGTTTAGCATCTGGAATATGAACATGACTGATACATTCGAAAAATAAAAAATAATCTACTGCTGGTTTCACTTCACTCCATGCTTCTTTAGGTGTCATGTCTTTTACCACTAGTGTGGGAGAGCGATTCAAGACATGATTTGCCCACATAACAGCTTCAGGCCAGAATTTATTGGGCACGCCTTTTTCAGTCAACATAGCTCGAACCAGGTTCATTACAATTCAATTTTTACATTTGCGACCCCCTTTTGTGGCGGCGTGTAGGCAGTGGTCAGTTGTCTCTTAACTGCATGACTTTTGCAGAAGTCATGGAATTCAGCAGAGTTAAACTCTCCTCCTCTATCGGTTCTTAGGCATTTTAAGTGGATTCCAGTTTCTATCTCCACAAGATTCTTGAAACATTGGAAGAGATAAAATATTTTTGATTTTTCTACTAGAAAATATATCCAGGCTTTTCTAGAAAAATCATCTATGAAGCATGATAAATACCTTTTTCCACTGCTCGAAGATGGTGTAATCGGACCACATAAATCTGCATGAACAAGACCCAATTTTTCAGATGCTCTCTAGGAACTCATTTTTGGGATTGGAGTTCGATGTTGTTTCCCTTTCATATATGCCTCGCAGGTGACACTTGGTTCCTCAATTCGTGGCAATCCTTCCACCATGTTTTTGTGCTTCAAGGTACTAAGGCCTTTATAACTGAGGTGGCCATAATGTTGATGCCAAAGTGTTGACTGATCTGTATTTGAAACTTGTAAACATTTAATCGCACTTGTTTTTTATGTTTCTGCCAGAAGAATGAACATCCAATTAGCACTCATAATGGATTCTGCGACTTTTCCTTTCTGTGGATGATAGACACTACATGCTCCATTTTTGAACAGCACTGCACCTCCCTTTTCTTGAAGCTGTCCAACACTTAAAAGGTTGTTCTTGAGTTCTGGTGCCTAAAAAACTTTTCCAACAGTGTAACAGGTGTCCTGTAGAATTAATTTCATAGTCCCAATTTTAGAAACTTTCATTCTGGTGTTGTTTCCAAGTTTGACACTATGTGTGAACGTTGCATCTAATTTGGAAAACATATTTTTATCACCAACCATGTGATTGGAGCAACCAGAATCCAGGAACCATGCGTCATTTCTTTTTGCTTCATGTTGTTCAACATAGGTCATTAGTAACATCTCATCTTCTTCATTGAGCTCTGCATAGTTAGCTTCATTTTTCTTAAGACATCCATATTGAAAATGCCCTAAAACATGACATCTGTAGCACTCAACAGTAGCCTTGTCAAAATTGTTTCTACCTCTTCCACGCCCCCTTCCTCTATAGCCCCCTCTTCCTCGATTGCTTGTGCTCGATCGACCTTCTAGTTTCAACACCTGGTCTTCATTACTGTTACAGGGTCGATGAAATTTCTGTTCATGTACCACTAATGAGCTCTGCAACTCATCAATGGACATTGTATCTGTATCCTTGGATTCTTTGATGGATACAACAACATAAGTGAACTTGTCTGTCAGTGTGCGTAGAATTTTCTCTACAATCTTCTTGTCTGGCATCTCTTCTCCATTGCTTCTCATTTTATTTGCAATTAACATCACTCGAGCAAAATATTCTATAATCATTTCATCATTTCGCATTTCCAGGATCTCAAATTCTCTTATAAAGGCATTGAGAAGAGATTTCTTCACCTTCTGATTTCCTCCAAACTTCCATTTCAGTGAGTCCCAAACAATCTTAGATGTACGACGGTCTAAGATTTGTTCGAAAACAGTTCGACCAATAGCCTAGAACAGGTAATGTTTTACTTGATAGTCCTTGGTTTTTGCATCATCCAACTCTGTCTGTTGAGCCTCAGTTAATTTCGTCCCTTCTGTTGGTTCTGTAAAGCCTTGCTCCACCAAATTCCACGAACCTTTGCTCTGAGCAAATTTTCCATCAACTCACTCCAATGATCATAGTGACCGTCGAAGTGAGGGATCTTTGTTAAAGTTTTGTCATCTACCATTCTCTCAGTGTTTGACAAACATTGAAGATTGCAACTTCTCGTTCCAAAAATCCAGTGGGGGCTCTGATACCAATTGTTAAAGCTTAAGAGAAACTTGAACAAAGAACTTTAAACAACTGGAATTCTTATTTGCTACTATTGAACGGTTCAGATTTAGCTATATATAGCCTTCCAATAAAGTCAAATAAAAACATAAACAGCAAAAATAAATAAATCCATAAGACCAGGACTCTCTTAAGAAATAGGACTTCCCTAAAGAATAGGTCTTTATTCAACAAAATCCAAAAACTAATCAAATCCTAACAGCGTTCTCAGTCTCCTTCGCGTGATCTGTCTCCAACGACTGCTGCTCCTCTGTCGCACGCTCATCCTCATCCAGCCAGCTGCACCAGATGGACTATCTAGCAACACAGTTCTACTGCACTGCTGTGACCACCGCAGCACCTGCTGCGTCTTGCTTCACCTCACGTAGCTACTAGCTGCTGCTCCTCGGGACTCGATCCCAGCCAACCTCAGCTGCACCAGTCACTGATCACTCAATGCCTCAGCCATCAATCGTCGATCTACAGGATCTCAGTCCCAATCTACGCGATCTCAACCATCTAAGTGGTGATCCAAGCTTGATCATCTTCAATATATATTTTTGGGACTGTTTTTATGATTTAGTGTATAGAAAATTACTTCCAAAATTTCTGATTTGTTTTTAGTATTTGGGGTTAAATTTTTTAGCATTTTTGGTGGTTGATTTAATATTTGATTATGGGTTATTATTTAATAATTATTGGATAGTGAGCAATAATTGATATAGTGATTGATAAAATATTAATCGGTTAAAGAATTTTAATTATGAATATTAGTATTGAGGATTGGATTAACTAAAGATGGATTACAGACTAAAAGTAAATTAATAGCAAGGAATTAAAAGATTTATTTAGTCAGATTATGGTAAGTATGAATTTTTTTTAATAAGTTTTACTAATCCTAGAATAAAAATTAGTGATGGACCTTATTATTTAGGTTTATATACATATAATTGGTAGATTTGAATAAAAAAACTTCATTAGGGACAAATAAAAATGTATATGTAGTAGATTAGGCTAAGTATTAACATAGTGGATTTTAATTAAATAAAAATGTATTAAATTGATAAAGGAATTAAGATCATTAGATTTTTAGTGAAATAGATTAAATTGATGGATTTTAGTTAATTAGGATTTATTAGACAATTAGTTGATTATTAAGGTTTGAATTTAAAAAATAACAAAAGAAAATATGTTGCAGTGAATAAGATGGTGGAAATTAAATCAATTTGGGATTAGAGATAGATCAGCGAATTATATAGTTAACTAAAATATAGATCGGTGAATATTGATTTAGGTAGGAAGGCTTTAATTAGTTAAAGCAATATAGGTCATTAAATAAATTTAATTGAGGAAATTAATGATAATTGTTATAAGATAAATATAAAATGGATTTTTGATATGATTGATTAAATATGTATTGTGGATTAAATGGTAGAATTGTTGATGTGTTTTAATTTGGATTAAAAGACTGAAATTGAACAATAAATAAAAATGAAATATGTTATTAAGAAAGTTATAGTTGGTGAGGTTAATTCACCAAGTATAAATATAATTATATTCTTGAGGTTGTTAGAAATAAGGATTTAGTTATTACATATGGGAATGTGATTAAGAATCAATAAGGTAAATAATTTACTCAGTTGATGATTATTTGGCGATTTCAAATAAATTAAATAAAAAGGAAATTTGTTGGTGGAAAGATAATATTTATTTTGAAATTAGAATGGTGTTATACGAATTGTTACGATGATAGTGAATTAGATTATTTGGAAGGTTATAATAGAATATTTAGATTATGGATATTGGAACAGATGGATAGTATAGAGTCTATATAATTTACAACAGTTAGAATATGATATGAATTATTAGATTAATTTTCTAATTCATTATTTGATCAATTATCTGATGAAATTCTTTTCTTTATATTTTTAAATATCTTAGATTTTCTGAGCTCGTCTACTGCGCTACAAGTCAAAACCCAAACTAGAATTTGAAATTATATCATCACTGTGAGTAATGATATATAATGCATGCCAAGTTCATGAATGCATAACTATTTTAAATATTGCATTTATTTATTTTCAAGTACTTAAATGCTACACACTTATGGATGTACATTAGCAAACTTCGTGAATGGTTGCTTGAGTTTAATGTGATGTGATTATTGTGTGCGAGTTGAGACGACGTGAATCATTTGGGATTGAGAGCATGGACATGGTAAGAATGCTGTCAGCAGGCCATAACCGGTGGGAGTGGCGCCCCCCCTGCCCCTTGTGCACTCTGGATTATAACACATGTCATGGAAAAATATTTTTATAAAGAAAATTATTTTATAAAAAATATTTTTATTTAATTATGATTTTGCCCGAATGGGGGACATCCTAAGTGTATAAATCACAAGATTATGGGATTATATGATATGATATGATGGATATTAAAGTATACTTGGAGAGAGCATGATCCTGTTAAGGTAATTTCACTGACATTGCATGACTGATGAATGCTCAAATAGAGGAGTCTAGGGTCATTTTGTGTGACTACTTGGGTTATGTACTATGTATTATTATTCACTAAGTTGCAAAACTCACCTCCCCCCTTCTTACCCAACCTTTCAGGTAGTAACACATTCTCCAAGATGGTTAGAACTCTGTAATCTTTTCCACAGAGCTACAAAAGTAATTTTCTGAATTTGTGTAGTTGTTTAAAATAATGTATTGATACTTTTAGAGTTTTTCTGCTCTGAATAGTTTTGGGCTCCGTAGTTGTAGGATTGAGTATTTGATCAGATACCGTTTTTGGTTTTTGGGTATATTAACTTGTGAAATTATGAATTGCATTAAAATATTTATTTGGATGCATGTATGGGTAGTAGTTGTGTTGTAATTGAGACACATTTTATTAGGCCTGAACTGTATATTATTTGAGAAATTTAATATTGGGCCGAGATCATGTGGCTACTGGATCAATACATGTAATATTGTATGGGCTCACTATTGTTATAGAATAATTGTGTTATTTGGTTATTGTGGTTTAGGCTTAGTACAGGTTTCGGAGGCTTTAAGCTTACTTGGGTTCTAGTGCCAGTCCGGCCCATGATTTCGGATCGTGACAAAGTTGATATTTGAGTATTAGATCATTATGGTATAAGTAACTACAGAGTTATTTCTGTCATGTATTGATATAGTCTTCCTTGCTTCCTAAATTTCAGCGTGATCGTCCTTAGAGTCTTATTAATAGCATTGCTTTAAGGGATAGAATTCTAGGATAGTAGAAATATATGCTTGTTATGTCTCTTGATGGTTTCATTTTATGCTTTGACTTTCAGTATCGTGAATGAGAAGTAAATGTAGTCTATTACAATGATCGCATATGCTAAATTAAGAATTATTTTTTTGACTTATGAATAAAGGAATATGTCATGATTATGAATTAGATTGATTATTTGGTGCAAAATATTTCTTTTATGTGGAATCTATTTTTGGGTGGAATAAAATAAAGTTAGTAGATAAATGAAAATATTCATTGTGTGGTAAGTTGTGTATGGATATATTTAAGGTATTAATAGCCATAATAGGAGACTTAGTTGGTTGTATGAAAATTATTATGTTATTTGATTTTGGTCTTCTGGGAGTTGGATGTCATAATAGATATCAAGTATATATTGAGAAAATAGATATTGTAATTGTAAAACTACTGAAAATGGTGAATAAAAATTCATTGTTATTGGTTAGCTATAAAGTAGGTTGTATTAATATTGCTTTGATATGCACTCTTAACGAGATGAAATTAGTTTCTTAGTCTAGTTTAAGCTAATGATTATTAGAAAATAAGGATTAGATAATATTATAAATTGAAAAATTAATGAGCTGTTTGGATACATAAAAGGATAGAGAATGTCATTAGGAATGTGAATTTGTGTCTAGGTGATAAAGTTTGGTATTAATACTCCAAAAATATTAATACTTGATTGTAGCATTTACTTGTTACTTGAATTTGAACTTATTTTGGTAATGAACTTAAATCACATTAAGTACATAATTTGAGTGTTGATCGTGTATAGGAAATATTTGATTTAATAATGTGAAGATAGTTCTCTTTGGAAAATCGTATACCTAGAAATTAATTGAATAGATGTTAGATGAGATATTTATAACCATAGTTAAAACTTAATGTTAAGTTTAAGATAGGGATACTATGATAATTTGGAGGAACACTATTAATGGTAGAGTTAAGTTATTGTATCTAGAACATAAGACTCTTAAATAAATAAATAATAATAATAATAATAATAATAATAATAATAATATAATAAATAACTACATATATAAAAAATAATAATAAAATAATGAAATAAAATAGAACAAAGAAAACATTATATAATGAGTCAATAATTGGTGCACAGACACCAACGTAATCTTTAAAATTCAATTATTGTGGGCTATGGTTAACGTTTATCAATATTGCCTCAAAAGAATTGACCTTGCATGCCAGCTAGAAAATTTGACATGGTTTGGGTTGACAAGTGTTGTGTTCTTGTCTATTTAAACACTTCACTCCACAATTATTTTGCACCTCATCTCATAACATTTTAAGCTTTACCTCTTATTATTAGAACTTCACATCTACTTGCGTTAAAAATATCTCTTATTTCTTTAATGGATTCTACCTTTTCCCATCTTGAATCCTCTCCTTCTGGGAGTACCTTACCTCTAATCTCCCTAGTTTTTATTTTATAAATGGTAAGCTTAGGAGTAAATATGAAATGATATTGAAACAATCTGTCTTCATTCTTGAAGTAATTGAGAATGAAGCTATTTGTGTGAAGAGTGGTTTGATTGATGCTTTCAATTTTCAAAAGTGGCATGGTTTCTTAACCAAGTCCGTTACTATATACCCACGCCTGGTAAGATTGTTCTATGCCAATCTTTAGTATGATCCTATTACAAACACTTTAATATCCAATATTAAGGGTAAAGAAGTCAAGGTGAATGAGAATCTTCTATCTCATCTCCTTGAAGTTCCAAATGAGGGTTGGACACTCCAATCCCTATTTGAATGGTCAGAAAACCTCTAACTCCAATGAGGTAGAATCAAATTGCTCTAAATGACAATGTATTAAAAAGTGCTTTTATTCCAAGACTCAGAAAAATGCCTGTTCTCTCTAATTTTATTCATCATTTTTGCATACATAGTATTTTTCAAAAGGAAGTAATGAGTTATCATCTTAGGAAGTTCGACCTATTCTTTATTTCTATGTTTTTGTAACACCCACTGTCCAATCTCGGAGAACCAGACTGCGGATGCCACATTCGATGCCAGAGCACCGTTTTATGTCACTCACTGTCTCTAAATCATATATTAGAAGTGGTTAGATTTTCATAAGGAGGCAAGTAATTTAAAATTTTTTTAAAAAATAAAGTTTAAAAAATTCCTACGAAAATTTTGCAAGAGTTTTCCCTCTAAAAATATACTTGCCTCACAAGGAAAAACAAAGCACTTCCAATATCAACCTCCAAACCTCAACTCCAAATTATTTCAATGATCACGCAACACTTCTAGAGATTATAATAATTCTATTAACAACCAAGGTAATATTTCACCATTCAAGATAACTAAATATATGATCATTCAAACACCAAACAAATAAACAAATAATAATACTAAATCGGCCATCGATTTCATTAAAAATTTATTCAAATACTTACAACCTCAATATCATTCACAAAAGTCTATACAATGCTATGATTTACATTAATATACATGTCCTAACCAAAATGCTATATCTACTATGATGCCCTCTTTTGACAGGTGCCCTCCGATCTTAACCTGCGCGTGATAAAAATCAACGCGCTGAGTGGAAGATTTAGTGGTGCTAAATATTTATAAACTTAAAATACCCAAGGAACAACAAATAAATAATTTCAAACAATACATTTTTTTAAACATCGAAATCGTATTAATTAAATCCAAATATTTGAAAGATCACAAAAAATTCACACTTAAAAATTTATACCAACTCAAAATAAATAAGAAAATATTGTAAATGCCAATATGTTTTCCGGTTTCAATATAATAAATTAAAATTCTCATTTTCATTTTATCTAAAGCTCATATCAATATCGAAAGAATGTAAGTAGAATCGATCGTGGCCTGTGAAAGCGCCACCCACCAATTATATAATCGTGGCCTGAGGCCACTGTGGTCTGTGCAAGCACTACAATAATAAGTGCGTCCGCCTATTTATAAGGGCTGATAACCCTAGCATATGATCATAACTCCTCCAATAATATGGGCTGATAACCCGAGCATGCTCATATATCACAATAATCTCATCATACCACATGTCAATCACGTATGGTAGAGCTTAGAATAATTAAATTCTTCTATAAATAGTCTCATTTCTCATTCACCATTTCTTATCCAAAACATTTTAAAATTAACACTTATTACGTATACATAAATCCTTTACAAAATATCTTATAACTTAACATAATTCTCATAAAATTTCATAAACTTATAACTTATTAAAATTATCACATTCTCCCCTTTTTAATGCTTAATAAAATAAATTCAAATGGACATATTCAAAATAGATGTACTTAATATAGTATAAATGTACTTAAATCAAGAAATTTTCAGCATTTTCATAAACCTGACCTTTGCTGTGTTCTCAGGGTATAACTAAATTTCTAGGAGTTCAAATTGAGTGAAACTTAATTCCTTAGAAAGATAAGACAAAATGATACAAATGTCATGAAGGGACCATAGTCTAGATCATTTTCTAAGAGGGTGTAAGAAACCCAAGAACATAGACCAACAATCCAAACACGATTCTGCACAACCAATTTTGGTATAGGGATCATAAGTTGAGATATAGGTATTCAAATTAGACACAAGAGGATGATTTAGAAAGCTAAGAATTAGAAACACAACTTTTATGAAGAAAAGAAGATATTATCTTGCCATTTTAATGGCCAAAATGGACAATCAATTCGGATTTACATGTGAGACACCATAACAAAACCAGTTTTGGTATTTAAATTATAAGTTGAGCTACAAGTATTGGAATTGAACATAAGAGGATGTTTAGGAAATATAAGAAATAGAGATACAACTTTCATGAAGAAGTCAGAAGCAAATGAAAATGATAAAAGGGTTGAAAATGACTTCTGGTCCACCCTAAGTACACCTCTAACATCAAAATTCATCAAAAACCTAAAATTTAAAACTTAAGAGAATGAAAAGGAAATTAGAATATTATTCCACTAACCTTCAAATTAAGCTTTAAAAAGCTTAGAAGACTTCACTCTAAGCCTTCCCTTTCCCTTTGTTTGAAGGTTCTCCAATCTCTTCAAAATAGGAAAATATTCACATTAAAATCAAAATTGACACTAGAAAGAAAAAAGCATGGCTTAATGCATGAATTCCATGGCTAATCTTAGAATTATACTTAATAAATTACAAAACCCAAAAATTACAACTTACCTCCTTTAATGGCAACTCCAAAACCAAGGCTTAAGAACTCCAAATTCAACCTTCTACTACTTAATTCTCAAGGTTTAATCAAAATCCTATAATTTAATTAGGTGTTTTAGTGGTATTTGGTGGTAGGAAGATGAAAGAAAAATGGAGAAAGAAGGAAGAAGAAGATGGCGTGGAGGAAGAAGAAGGGAGGAAAGAGAAGGTGTAGATGATTTAAGTGAAAAAGTCAAACTTTGCTTCTCATTTTATGCTAAATCAATGGCTATGATCAAGTCTTAGATAATCTCATCCAATGGCTCTAAATATTCCTCAAATAATTCACTTCTAAATATTACTTAACTCCACTAATTAATTAAATTAGCTCCTAAAAAATAATTCACCATTTATTCCTCAATATACCACAATAAAAATAATATTCCCTAGTTGCCGCAATTCTCCAAAAATATTTATGAAATATTCTCTACCCACCTAAATCATGCAAACATGCTCCAAAAATATTTAATAAGATAATAGACACATGTAGTAATTTTTTCGGACCAAAATGATACCAAGTCCCGGACCAGTGGTACTATTCACAGACCGGTAAACACTATTACCGATACTGCAAAAGACTCTGAAAAATGGACTGTTACAGTTCTCCCCCCCTTAAAATAAATTCGTCCTCGAATTTACTTGATATGAACAACTGTGGATGCTGTTGTCGTATATCCTCTTCTCGCTCCCATGTAGCCTCCTCTATCTTATGATTCCTCCATAGGACCTTTACTAGAGGTATCCTTTTATTTCTTAATTCCTTAACCTCTCTAGCAAGTATCCTTATGGGCTCCTTCTCATACGTCAAATTTAGCTCGATGGTGATAGACTTCGCTGAAACCACGTGCGAAGGGTCCGATCTGTATCTCCGTAACATGGATACAGGAAAAACATCATGTATCCGGTTCGTGTTTGGTGGTAAAGCTAGTCTATAGGCCAACGGTCCCACACGCTCTAAGAACTCGTATGGTCCTATGAACCTAGGACTAAGCTTACCCTTTTTACTAAATCTCAGAACCTTCTTCCACGGTGACACCTTTGGAAACACTCTATTACCCACTGCATACTCAATATCTTTCCTCTTAAGATCAGCATACGACTTCTAATGATCTGAAGCTGCTTTCAACCTTTCTCTTATGATCCTCATCTTATCTTTTGCATCTCGAATCAAATCAGGACCCACTATCTTACCCTCACTAAGCTCTGTCCAATATAAATGTGTCCTGCACCTCCTACCATACAATGCCTCAAATGGAGCCATCTGAATACTCGACTGGTAACTATTATTATAGGCAAACTCAGCCAGCCAAATATGCTTCTCCCAACTACCCTCAAACTCAATCACACAAGCCCTCTACATATCCTCAACCACCTGAATCACCCGCTATGATTGACCATCTGTTTGCGGATGGAAGGCTGTGCTAAAATGCAGTCTAGTACCCAGAGCCTCATGTAACTTCTTCCAAAACCTTGAAGTAAACCTCAAATCTTTATAAAAAATAATGGAGGAAGGAACTCCATGAAGTCTCACAATCTCATTAATATAGAGCTCTGCGTACCGCTCCATCGTATAATCAGTCCTAACCGGAAGAAAGTGTGCTGACTTCATCAATCTATCAACTATAACCCATACAACATCTTTCTTCCTAGGTGTAGTATGCAAACCAACCACAAAATCCATGGTAATCCTATCCCATTTCGACTCCAGAATAGAGATAAGATGTAGCAAACCCGACTGGACCTGATGCTCTGCCTTAACCTGTTGACAGGTCAAGCATCTCGACACGAAATCTGCAATGTCCCTCTTAATCACCAGCCACTAATACTGCACCCTCAAATCCTGATACATCTTATTACTACCCGGATGCATTGAATATGGACTATTGTGGGCCTCCTCTAAGATACTCATCCTCAACTCTAGGATCTTAGGCACACAAATTTGATCTCCAAAGTACAAGTAGTCACCTCTAATCTAAAACCCCTTCTTCTTACCCTCTCTGGCTAATCCTTTCCACTTAGCTATAGTCTTATCACCCAACTGTACATCTCTGATCTGCTACAGTATGCTAAGTCTCACCATAAGCTCGGCTACAAGGCCACCATCTCTAACCACTGATAAATGTGCGTTCATAGCACGAAGAACAGCTAAGGTCTTCCTACTGAGTGCATCTGCCACTACATTAGCTCTACCTGGATGGTAATCAATGGTGAAATCATAATCCTTAAGTAGCTCTAACCATCTGCGCTGCCTCACTGTAAGCTCTCTCTGCGTAAGCAGATACTTAAGGATCTTATGATCTGTGTACAAATGGCATATCTCACCATATAAATAATGTCTCCAAATCTTTAGAGCAAATACAATGGCTGCTAACTCCAAATCACGGGTAGGGTAGTTCTGCTCATGTGGCTTAAGTTGTCGAGAAGCATAAGCAACTACCTTACCTTCTTGCATAAGCACACAACCCAAACCATTATGCGAAGCATCATTATACACATCATATGGCCTACTAGGGGCTGGTTGTGTCAACACTGGAGCCTCAGTGAGCATCGCCTTAAGCCTCTCAAAACTGCTCTGGCACCTATTAGTCCACTCAAAATGAACATCCTTACGAAGGAGTCTAATCAAAGGGGCTACAATAAGAGAAAACCCCTTGACAAACCTCCTATAATAACTAGCCAACCCTAAGAAACTACGAATCTTAGTGACATTCTTAGGTGGCTTCCAATCAAGCATTTCCTCAATCTTCTACGGATCCACCCGAATACCCTCTGCATAAACAATATGCCCTAGGAAGGCAATCTCAGTCAACCAAAACTCGCACTTATTGAGCTTACCATACAGCTGTTGGTCTCTTAATGTCTGCAGGACAGTCCGTAGATGGTGATCATGGTCCACTCTAGTCGGAGAGTACACTAAAATATCATCAATAAACACTACTACGAACTGATCCAGGTAAGGATGGAAAATCTAGTTCATCAAATCCATAACCACTGCTGGAGCATTAGTCAACCCAAATGGCATCACTAAAAACTCATAGTGGCCACAATGAGTCCTAAAAGTAGTCTTAGGCACATCCACCTCTCTGACTCTCAACTGATGATACTCAGATCTCAGATCAATCTTCAAAAATACAGTGGCTCCTCTCAACTGATCAAATAAATCGTCTATCCAAGGCAATGGATAATGATTCTTCATTGTCACCTTATTCAGTTGCCTATAATCAATGCACAACCTCAAGTTGACAAACAAGACTTGAGTGCCCCAAGGAGAAACACTCGATCAAATGAAACCCTTGTCCAGCAACTCCTGAAGTTGAATCTTCAGTTCCCTCAACTCAGTGGGAGCCATCCGATACGAAGCAATCGATATTGGCGCAGTACCCGACATAACCTCAATACTAAACTCAACCTCTCTCGCAGGAGGGAAACCAAGCAAATCCTCCAAAAACACATCTGAAAAATCACTCATCGTCGAAATCTCATCTACAGTGGGAGGTCTCCGCTCAGGCTCAAGTACACAGTCTAGAAACGTCTCACAGCTATGTTGTATAATCCTCCTAGCGGTACTAGCCCACAACTACTATCTCCTCACCAGTCGGAGTCTGGAGTGTGATTCTCTTACGCCTACAATCCATAATAACACCATGACGATACAACCAATCCATACCCAAAATCACGTCATATTCCTGAAAAGGCAACTCTATCAAATCTCCCAAAAATACATGCCCATGAATGACCAAAGGGAAATCTCTATACACCCTGTCAACTACTACACTCTGACCTAGGGGACTAGTAACCTCAATGTTGTGCTCTAGTGTATTCGCATGCATGCTACCCAATCTACCCATATGTATGCATATATATATGAATGTGTGGAGCTCGGATAAATGAAAGCAAGTATAAAGGTGTCACAGATAGAGAAGGTACCTGCAATGACATCCGGAGCATCCTGCTCCTCCCTAGTCCTGATAGCATAAGCCCTCGCCGGTGCTCTAGTCTTATGTCTCTCCACCATCTCAGAAACCAACCTTTGACTCCCAATACCATGTGTCTCACCACGGCCTTTACCTTGGCCTCTCTGAACATAGGTAGCTGGCCTCCCAACTTGCTGAGCTGGACTAGTAGCTACCAATGGACAATCCCTGACCATATGCTCGGTGGATCCACAGCTAAAGTAAGCTCTTGAAACTCCCCAACAGACCCCAACATGTCTCCTACCACACTAAGTACAAGTCGATAGACCTAGCCGTGCAGCACCTCCGCCACTAGCAACAGACGTAGCCTGAGGAGTTGATCTCGTAAACGTACCCTGACCAACTGTCTGACTCGGTCTGATCCCCATCTGTGGTCCATCTCTAAATCTCTTGCTACTCGACTAGACCCCAAAAGTCTATCCAGATGGAACACTCTGAAACCTCTTAAGCTGATTACTCTGTTAAGTCCTCTGAATTCTATTATGTCTCTCCATCCGGATAACCTCCAACTTAAAAGTAGCCTTCACTAATGAAGCCAAGGTGGTGTGGGGCTAGGATTTAAAATGCATTCAACACTCATCCAACAGTCCTTTCCTAAACCGCTTACACCAGTCTGCCTTATTAGGGATCAACTTAGCGGCGTACCTACTTAGCCACAAAAATTCCCGCTCATACTCTAAGACGGTCATTCGACCCTGTCTGAGCTCTAAAAACTCCGCTATCTAATCAGTATACAACTCCCCCACATACTTCTCCTGAAACTCAGAGATAAAGAAATCCCAAGTAACATCTTCCGTCCTCATTGTCTTCACTATAGTCTCCCACCACAAATAAGCCTCCTCCTTCAGCAAGGAGACGACACATAATAGTTTATCTCGGGGAGTACACTACATCTGGTCCAAGACCCTCTCCATAGCCCGGAGCCAAAACTCTATTGCAGAAGGATCATCATCCTTCCTACCTAGAAAATCCTCAACACGGTACTTCCTCAATCTCTCTATCGGGGTCGATGCAGCTGGAGCCTGAGGAACTGCTCCCGCAGCCTGTCTCAACGCAGCTACTAACTGCTGAACAAGATCACCCTAATTCGGCCCCGCAGCAACCTGCCCTACAGTTTGTGAACCCCTCTACCCCCCATACGTACTCGCAATGTGGAAATGCGTATGACAAATGGATAGAAATGCACGTGATGTATGAGAGTCGCCACCTTGTTTAATTATTTAAGGGTAAACTAGGAAAACCCTAAATGACTCCAGTTTTAATTAACCTA
>CANUEP010077003.1:0-11475 GCA_947857235.1 Jatropha podagrica | reverse complement strand
TCCCAGCCCAAATTGGGAAGGTTGTGTTGTCGAGAGGCAACACGTAAAAGTGGTTTTGAGGTACCGCAGGTTGTCGAGAATGGGGATCTGTTGGCTTAATAGCCAGACAAGGGCCTAAACAGCTTTTTGTTGGTATCAGAGCCACTAGGGGTCCCTAAATTCATACCCCGTTCTATGGGGGGTTCTCACGGTGTGACCCGGCGACGAAGCGCTGGCTCTTACCCCCAAGGATCCTAGCCCAAATTGGGAAGGTTGTGTTGTCTAGAGGCAACACGTAAAAGTGGTTCTGAGGTACCGCAGGTTGTCGAGAATGGGGATCTGTTGGCTTAATAGCCAGACAAGGGCCTAAACAGCTTTTTGTTGTATATATATATATATATATATATATATATATATATATATATATATATATATATATATATTGTTTTCTTTTTAGGCCTTATTGTTTGTAAAACTGAAGAAAATATAAAAGTACTTCCAAGAAAATGTGATCATTTTGAAAATAAAAAATAATGGACAAACATTGTTATTGCAACTGATAAACAGAAAATAAACACACAATAATACCCTTTTAATAAAGCAAAATATGGGTATTTAAAGCATTCCAAACTAAACTAAAAAAATATTATACAACAAAATAAGCACTTAACAAATTGCTACACTGAGGTTTGCTAAAGTCTTTGCCACAACTTGACTTGCAGATAATTCTTCATCAATAGAATCTTTAAAAAATCTTGACATATTTGAGTCAACACTATTTGGTTGTGTTTCATCTTCATCATATGCATCAACTTTTGCAAGATTTTCACCTTTATCCTTTTTTTCACAACATAAGCATTATTTTTATCAACTTACATATTTTCATCTTCATCTTGTCTATCAACATTTTTATTATCTCCTTCAAATTAATGAACACTATGCTTTCCAGCACGCACGTTTTTATCTCCATTTTGCACATCAACATTTTCATTATCTTTTTCAACTAAATGAGCACTATCCTTCCTAACATGCACATTTTGAAAAGTATTTGGAATCTCAATCATATTTGCATTAGCTTCCAAATAAGCCTTCAAGTCTATGAAAGTAGCATTCATATTTATTCAATCCGTGCACAATTAGTATCTACCTTATCAACCAACATTTGCAAGTCATTCGTTGCATCCATTTTTTTTACAAAATCAATGGGTAATTTTGCTTTACCACTCATTCTGGTAGACCTTTTTGGAGGATTGATTGGTTGTTTCATAGTCCTATTTTCATCTATACTGCTCTACTCTATCACACCATTCTCCTTAACATACTTCAACAACGTCAATCCCCTATTTCTAGTTCTAACTATATTATATGAATTGAGATATTTGGCATTGATTTTCTCAATTGACTTGATGTTGTCCGAGTGCTATCATTAACATCAACTCCACTAGCCATAATGCATTTTGTAACAAGTCTTGCATATGGTAAATGGATGCTTTTTCTAGGACTTATATTTATCTGCACTCATTATCTTCTGATTATGTGCAATGTTTTTTAAAATTTTATGGACCTTACATTAACAAGTAAGTGATGAAGCAAATTCCACAAAATTAGAGTTTCATCATCTGTTACATTACCTTTGCTACCTAATTTAGGCAAAATATTTTAGCACATCATCAAATGGAGTAACCTAGGAATGGCTTTCATCCTAATGCCAACAACTTCTTCGGTAGCACAAACCTCTGCCAAATACATCTCCTCAGAAAAAAGAAACATTATAATTTTCAAGGGGTAGTAAAATCATCCATTATTGAGTCAAACCCACATGAAGGAATCCTAGCCACAGAAAGTAATGTAGGCTTTGTAATCTCAACTTCTATACCCTTTGCTAATAATAAAGCTTAATATTTAGTTTATTCCTTTTTTTTATTTTCTCAACAAATAAATTTGCATAGAACAACCTAACCAACCAAGGATAAACAACCCCCTCATTGACATATAGTTCTTCAATTTGATATCAAAATACTCATGTAGATATCTTATCCAACGCTCTTCAATTACTCAAAATCCACTTGCTTCTCAATTAGTAATTTTTCATGCATAACCAACGGAGGATAATCTTTACTGCTTTCTTCATTTTATGATCTCACTTCGAATCCTCTTCTTCTTCAGTGGATTCATCTTCTTCTTCGATGGATTCATCTTCTTTGTCAGTGGATTCCACTTGCTCTTCAACAATTTTCCTTTTTTATATGGGGGTTCTAGTAGGCAATAGGTTTTTTTTTAATAATAATGGGTTTTCTTCTTGAAGAACTCTTCTTCGGAGCAGAAGGAGTTCTGATTGCACTCGTATTTTTTTTCTTGGTCTCCACTTTTTTCTTCTCCATGACATTGGTAGAAGGCAGTTTACCTTTACCTTTCCATGATTTTTGAATCGCCCTGACTCCAACCACTAGAGAAATTGTCCGCTTTGGATCAAGTCGGATCCATCCCATACTAGATCGGCAAAACTCGCACAATTTTGTCCCACAGGTGAAATGGAAACTTCCCAAGAGGTCACCCATCCTAGAATTTCTATCAAGCAAGCACGCTTAACCCTGGAGTTCTTCCAACTCGCCAGCCATTCCACCAAAAGGTACCTCTGATGATTAGTTACCCCTTTTTGATATATGATCTAATTCATTCATATGTCCCGCATCCACTACCCTAGCTAGCCTGCCATCCTAGAAGCTCGCCAGGAGCCCTGCTCTACCGCCCTCTTAGGATCGCTTTGTCGAGTCAAGATGTCACAATTTCTTCTTAGTAGATAAGAGTTGGGAAGAAGATGGCTCTAAATTTGTCGTCATTTTCTTTCTCTTCCTTGTTATATTAGAGTTCTTGCTTTTGGATGCCATTTTTAATCAAAAAACAGCATTTACAAATAAGTGTTAGGGTTTCAGTTGGAGGAGGCAAACTTTGGGAGGTATTAGTGTAGAGAGGCAAAAGTTTAGAGAGGTATGCTTTTCAATTTCTGAATGTGAGTTAAAATTGAAGAGAATTATAAGAATGGTGCAGGGAACTAAAATTGCACTCATAAATTGGTTTTTTGTTCATTTTTAATTAAGTGGAGAGAGAAAGGGATAAAACAATTGCTTTGCAAATATAACTTCACTAAATGCTTTTTCTGTGTTTTGTCTACCACTGTCTTAATATTTTTAAATATTGGAAGCTACATAAAGGGTGATGTAGACTTTGTACCTTAATTTTTTACCGAAAATCGAAAATTTATCTAAATAAATGGGACACCCTAAATGGAAAGTTTGTTTATCTAAATAAATGGGACACCCTAAATGGAAAGTTTGTCAAAATAAATGAAACAGACAGAGTACTAATTAGTTACCAAACTAATTTAATATCTACATATTCTATTATTTTTATACTTTACCATTTAATTACCTAATTAATCTAAATATCGCCTAAGATGAGTTATGATCCAAAGAGTGAAAAAAAATATCAATTTATTTTACATTAACTTTGGTTCATTCAATTCACATTTAATTTGATCGGTTTTCAAAGTTTATTTAGATATTTGGGGTGTAAAAGTCATGCGTTCTTAGTATTCAAATTTGACTCCATTTTTTCGTCACCTGCAACTATATATTGATGAGGTAAGATCATTTCTGAAATCGTCGTCCAATGCTCTTTCATTTAATACCTTTGACTTGAATTTTTATTGAAGTTTTGCAAATAAATTAACCTAAGTTAAATGGAATCTCTACCTCCCTAATTTTTGCATAAAGAATCAAATATGAACCAGTTTAATTCAAATCATGTAGTGACTCGATTTCAGTGAACTAGGATTGAAAATGGACTCTACTAAAATGGAATCTCAGTAACACATTTAGCTTTCGAATCTAATTTCTAAACCAATAAATCTTGTAAATCATACTACACAAAAACCGGCATTTAGTGATAGATTTTATCGACATACATTTATTGGTAATTACCGATAGATTAGCAACTGTTTAATGACAAAATTCGACTTTGAAATTAAAAAGAGTTATATAATTTTAGTAACTAGATTATAGATGAACTTAAATTTTGTTGGTAAAAAGCGTGCCATACATTTGCATGTGGTTTGACAATTTACCTACTAATTATCAACATATACCGACTAATCACCAGTAGATTATTGACTAATTTCTATAAAAATTTTGAATTTCAGACGGCGTAAATGGAAACAAATGACAAATTTAGCAATAAATTGCAGACATATTATCAATTAATTAGCTGAAAAATTTTATATTGCTAATTTGTCGGTATTAATCGACTAATTGCCAACACCTTTCGAAAAAAATTAGAAAATTTTATGCAGATAAATAGGCAGTGAAAATAAAATTTAATGCCAACTTTTAGCATTTAGCGACAAAATAAATATCAAACTTTTGCTTTTAAGCATCAACCCTTTGTTTTTTCCCCCATTAACTTCTCATTCATTTTGTCCTTCTACTTCATTTTTTTTCCTCCTTATTTTATCATTTTTCTTCTTGATTTGTTTCTTCTTCTTCCCTTTATGTTTCTTCTTCATCATCATCTTGTTATTTCTTCAGTTATTTCTTTCTTTCTTCTTCCTTTTGGTTCTTCTAATTATCATATCTTTTTTTACTTTTCAGTTTTTCTTTCTTGTTCTCTTTCTTATTCTTATAAATTTTCTCCTTCTCTTTCTTGCTTTTCCTCCTCAATTCTTCTTCTTCTTTTTTAATTTATTCTGTCTTCATCTTTTTTTTCCTTTTCTTTCATTTTTCTTTTCTGTGTTTTTTTATTAATTTTCTTATTTAAAAGATTTATAAGAATTAATTATTACAATTATTCAAATGGTACTAGTATATTAATTAAATAAAAAATAAAAATTATAACTCTACCTAATATTACCGACCAAATAATTTAATTTTTCAAGAATTAAAAATAAATAATAAGATGTAATTTTATGAAATATAGACAGATTATCAACCGAATATTATCGATAAAATTCATGATAAATTTATAAATAATTGGAATTCAAATTTATCAAAAATAATTATTTTATAGATAGATTTTCTGTCACTGAATTACTGACAGAAAAACTATTAGTCGAAACAATTAATAACAGAGACTTTACCGATAAAAAATTATGCGTTATTTTTATAGGTAATTATGATTACCTGCTGAACTTCAGAATTTAGTTGCCTACAAAATTTTCTGTCGGCAATTTCAATTTTTTTATAATAGAAATTATGTTTAACATTATATTAGAGATGTTTGCATATATTATTGGTTGGAAATGTTTAGTGGGCAATGCCTTCTGATTCAAATTGAATTGGGATTACAAGAACTTAATAAATAATTGGACTAAATGGAACAATATGGAGCAAGGAAAATGACGACAGCAATTGGTACTCAAAATAACTGAAATTTGAGAGATTAATTAATTAAATTTATAAATGATAGTAAGTAATTAAAGAAAAAAATTAATTTTTTTTATAAATCATGATTAGATTAACATATGAAGACCTCTGTTTCAAAAACTAAATATGATTTCATAAATATTTAATATGTGGCAAATGGATTAAATTAAATGAGTTGAAATATTTATAAATAAAATTTCAAATAATAAATTGATGTTTAATTACCTGAAAACGAATAAAGGAAATGATTGAAAAACATGAACTATTGGAGGGTCACTGATGAATGTATGTGGACTGGGCTGTCTGGTGGGACTGAAAGCCCACTATTTCAGAATTGATAGATTATCAAAAAATTATAGAGGAAACGAGCAATGTTGGCCCGCTCTACATTGGGGGTATATTACTGATTTACTAATGTTCGTTTTTGATTAATTTGTTATATAATTAATTTCATTATACAAAATGTAATTTTTTTTTAAAATTTCAATATTAGGGAGAAGTACTATTTCATCCTTGAGTTTTGGTCAAATTAATAACTTCATCCATGTTTTTTGATCAAATTACTCGGACATCCTTAAGATTTGCCTCCGTCTCACGGTGTAATCCTTCTGTCCAAAAAGAGTTGATTTTCTGTGAATTTTATATGAAAAAAACCAAAAGCCACAATAAGATAAAAACAAAAGCAACAAAGAATAGGTTGCAACAAATAGCAAATGCAATTTAGAAATTTTATATGTCACTTAAGGTTTGTTGCATTGCATAAATTATCAAGTTTCAATTCTCTAAAACACTTCTAAAGCTTCTTCTGCCCTTTGATTTCGCTTATCTAGTACTCATTGCTGTTTAAGAAACAAAATTTCTCATTGGCATTTTGTCAAACACTTTATGGGCAATGTTCAATTCTTTGCAAGCAACAACTCCAACAGTAAAAGTAGTCCACATTAATTAGTTGAGTGAGTTTGTGCATCCTTCATGGCTAAAAATAGTTCACAAGACTCTAAATTCATAAGAAGAGGAATTATAAGAAACTAAAAACTATAAATGTTGCAGATTGCCCAATGGCTTGCACAATTTTGCTGATTCTGAGCTTCTCTTTGTCGATAGGTGTCTTACAGATCTTGTATGATGTTGACTTTGCATCCTTCCATGATTTTGGTTGAGTCATTAGAGAAGTAGATATTAAAACTATTCAATTTCAAGAATGCAAATCTTACACCAGTTTTACTATTGCCACTCTCGGCGCTGGAAATAGATTGAAAGGCATGGCGCCACCGCAAGGAGAGCCTCGATTGGCGCTGTAAAGGCTTCGGTCAATCAAAGAATGTCGGTGATGTGATTATCGGTGCCTGAATGTTTGATAGCCACCTTTCACCGACCATTTAGAAGTCAAAAATCCAATTGGATGGGATGGGAGGGAGATCACCACTTCTACCATGGGAGAGACAAGTTTGAGGTTTTGTGATATGGATTTTTGCCATTTGTGGGTCCCATAGTACGATTTTTTTATCTTTTTGATGCAAAATTAATGAAAAAACAGCTCTCTTTGGATGGAAGGATTACACTTTAAGACGCAGGCAAATTTTAGGAATGTCTGAGTAATTTGATCAAAATATATGGATGAAGTTATTAATTTGACAAAAACTCAGGGATGAAATAGTAATTCTCCCTCAACTTTATTAATATAATATTTATTATTGAATACATGTAGATATCGCAAATAATTTTTGTAATTATTATTGATCTTAAAAATTTGCATACAGTGTTTTTTTCATAATTTTTTTACTATAAAATTATTGGATCTATAAAAATATAGATGATTTTTTATAATTTATAAATTATCTTTGACAAATTTCTTGTAAATTTTTTATTTAGCATAAAAAAATTTTTTTAAATGAAAAAAAAATAAAAATAGGCGGTTAATATAATATATATTAAATAATAATAATTAATCCCTAAATAAACTCTAGCAAATAAATAATACAGGATTCCTACAATCTTTATCCTAAAAGAATTTATCTTTAACTCCAATATATATATATATATATATATATATATATTCTCGAAATCTACTCTAAGAGAGGATGATTTTCAAATACTCTCGATACTTAATTCAATTTCAATTTTGATAGTTAACAGGTGATATTGAAAAATGATAACTTAAGAGCTCTAAAATATTTTCTTTTATTATAATCATCTAGAATACTTGAAAATTTTTATTTCAAATATTATTTATTTAAAATTTAATTATAAAATTTTAACCAATAAAATTACCCCACGTGATATTTAATCGGACCATAAACCCATTTGATTTATCGAAAGTCGATTGAAAAATCAAGTTAGGCCAAATCGGTTCAAATCGAACCAGAATGACCTAGTGGCTTCTAAATAATTTTTCCTCTCCCTTCCATTATTGCACATTTTCTCTCCCTCTATCGATCACTCTTTCTTTCCTTCCTTGTTTCTCATTCTTTCTCTCTCGAACTCCCTATCTCTCTCTCGGTCTCTC
Organism: Jatropha podagrica; assembly: GCA_947857235.1. Classification (NCBI taxonomy): domain Eukaryota; kingdom Viridiplantae; phylum Streptophyta; class Magnoliopsida; order Malpighiales; family Euphorbiaceae; genus Jatropha; species Jatropha podagrica. The sequence goes on along the minus strand of CANUEP010077003.1, from coordinate 3,573 downwards.
TTGATTTCTCCCTCTCCTTGCACTAGTGCAGCCACCACCATCACCATAGCTGTAGCAGATTCGTCAGCCATCGCGCGCAGCACCTCGCGCCGCCTCCAACTCAAGCGGCTCTTCCTTTGCGTGCAACTTCAGTAAACTCAACACAGCCCTTCCCTGTTGCGCCGTTCCCAGCCGTGTTTGTTAAAGCTTAAGAGAAACTTGAACAAAGAGTTTTAAACAATTGAAATTCTTATTTGCTCCTATTAAACGGTTCAGACTTGGCTATATATAGCCTTACAATAAAGTCAAAACAAAAACGTAAACATCAAAAACAAATAAATCCATAAGACCAAGACTCTCCTAAGGAATAGGACTTCCCTAAAGAATAGGTCTTTATTCAACAGAATCCAAAAACTAATCAACTCCTAACATACCCTCCCTTAAACTTATTCTTGGCTAAAAAGAATTAGTTTAAATCTGAAATATCACAGATGCCAAGCTTCCTTCGTAATTTCTGGAAGGCTTCCAACTTGAGAGGCTTTGAAAACAGATCAGCAAGCTGATCGTGAGTGCCACAAAACAATTAGTTTACTGTTCCTTCTTTGGTAAGATCTCTGAGGAAAGGAAACCTTACCCTGATATGCTTTGAACGCCCATGTAGAACTGGATTCTTTGACAATTTTATGGTTGAAGTATTATCACACATAATTTTCGTTCCTTCCTTTTGTGAATGCCCAATCTCACTGAGTATTTCCAAATGGCTTGACATGCGCACGCAGCTGCAGCTACAAACTCTGCTTCTATAGTTGACAAAGTGACTATGGGTTGTTTTCTAGATGACCAGGCTACTGCTCCTCCATTCATCATAAACACGTAACCTGAAGTGCTTTGACTCCATCAGACTTCCCACAATCTGTGAGGCAGTAAGATACATCAGACTTCCCACAATCTGTTTGTACAAAGTCTCATCTGCTTTTACTCCATCTTTATTTTTATCGATTTTTTGTCCAGGAACAATTGGATTACTTATAGTGTTGAAGTTTTCTACCTCAAAACGCTTCAAAACCTCAGCTGCATACTTCCTTTGACTGATAAAAATTCCATTTGAGCATTGTAAAACTTCAATACGCAGGAAAAATATCATTTGACCGAGATCAGTCATCTCAAATTCACTCTTCATGGAACTTTTAAATTCTCCCAACTTTAATTCATCATTACTGGTAAATAATAGATCATCAATACACACTTACAATCAGAATTTTACCTCCCCTTCTTTTGACGAAAAGTGTGTGTTCACTAGAACTGCTTTGGAATCCCTCCTTGATAAAATAAGCTTCAATTCGACTGAACCAGGCTCGGGGTGCCTATTTTAACCCATAGAGCGGCTTATTCAATTTGTATACCGGTTGCTCACTCCCTTTCTTGACATAGCCTTTCGGTTGCTCTACAAAGACATCTTCTTTTAATTCCCCATGCAAAAAGGCTGATTTAATATCCAATTGATAAAGCATCCAACCATTTTGAGCCGCAAGTGCTATAATCATCCTTATAGTGTCCATTCTAGCCACAGGAGCAAAGACGTCAGTGTAATCAACCCCATGTTTCTGAGTATAGCCTCTCACGACTAACCTTGCTTTGTGTTTGTCTACCTCACCAAGCTCGTTTAACTTGGTTTTATAGATCCATTTTACTCCTATTTCCTTTGCACCAGCTGGTAGGTCGAGTAGATGCCATGTCTGGTTCTTTTAGATAGAGTTGATATCCTCATCTATAGCCAATCTCCATTTTGAGCTCTTTGCAGCATCCTCATAGCTTACTGGATCTAACACTGATAAAAATACAAAATTAATATCATCTTCCATGTTGACATCTTCTTCTTCGGATAAACCTTCACCGGTCACATATTCTGTTGACCATGTGGGTGGTCGTCTTGTTCTGCCCTCCCTATGAACCAATTCGCATTCATCAATTTGTTCAGCAACTGGATTAATTGATGTTGTGACAACAGATTCAGCAAAGGTATCTGTAGTTTCAGTGCTTGTTTGTACTTCCTTTTTCTGAATCTCTATGCTCTCTTCCCAAATTAATTCTACTTCATCCTCACAATTTTCCCAATCCCATTTTCTATCTTCCTCAAACACCACATCACGGCTCACGATGATTTTCTTTTCAATTGGATTGAATAATCTGTACCCTTTGGATTCACTGCTGACTTTGAATAATACACAAACCATGCTTTTGTCTTCAAGCTTTGTTCGTTTAGCATCTGGAATATGAACATGACTGATACATCCGAAAACTCTGAAATAATCTACTGTTGGTTTCACTTCACTCCATGCTTCTTCAGGTGTCATGTCTTTTACCGCTAGTGTGGGAGAGCAATTTAAGACATGATTTGCCCACATAACAACTTCAGGCTAGAATTTATTGGGCACGCCTTTTTCTGTTAACATAGCTCGAACCAGGTTCATTACAGTTCGATTTTTACGTTCTGCGACCTCGTTTTGTTGCGGCGTGTAGGCAGTGGTCAGTTGTCTCTTAACTCCATGACTTTTTCAAAAGTCATTGAATTTGGCAGAGTTAAACTCTCCTCCTCTATCGGTTCTTAGGCATTTTAAGTGCATTCCAGTTTCTGTCTCCACAAGATTCTTGAAACACTTGAAGAGATAAAATGTTTCTGATTTTTCTACCAGAAAATATATCCACGCTTTTTTAGAAAAATCATCTACGAAGCATAATAAATACCTTTTTCCACTGCTTGAAGATGGTGTAATCGGACCACATAAATCTGCATGAACAAGACCCAATTTTTCGGATGCTCTCCAGGAACTCATTTTTGGGATTGGAGTTCGATGTTGTTTCCCTTTCATACATGCCTCGCAGGTGACACTTGGTTCCTCAATTCGTGGCAATCCTCCCACCATGTTTTTATGCTTCAAGGTCTAAGGCCTTTATAACTGAGGTGGCCATAACGGTGATGCCAAAGTGTTGACTGATCTGTGTTTGAAACTTGTAAACATTTACTCACACTTGTTTTTTATGTTTCTGCCAGAAGAATGAACATCCGATTAGCACTCATAATGGATTCTGCGATTTTTCCTTTCTATGGATGATAGACACTACATGCTCCATTTTTGAACAGCACCGCACCTCCCTTTTCTTGAAGCTGTCCAACACTTAAAAGGTTGTTCTTGAGTTCTGGCACCCAAAAAACTTCCCCAACAGTGTAACAGGTGTCCTGCAGAATTAATTTCACAATCCCAATTCCAGAAACTTTCATTCTGGTGTTGTTTCCAAGTTTGACACTATGTGTGAATGTTATAATTGGAAAACATATTTTTATCACCAACCATGTGATTGGAGCAACCAGAATCCAGGAACCATGCGTCACTTCTTTTTGCTTCATGCTGTTCAACATAGGCCATTAGTAACATATCATTTTCTTCATCGAGCTCTGCATAGTTAGCTTCATTTTTCTTAGGACATCCATACTGAAAAAGCCCTAAAACATGACATCTATAGCACTCAATAGTAGCCTTGTCAAAATTGGTTCTACCTCTTCCACGCCCCCTTCCTCTGTAACCTCCTCTTCCT
>CANUEP010076981.1:0-12103 GCA_947857235.1 Jatropha podagrica | reverse complement strand
CATCCAATGACTCTAAATATTCATCAAATAATTCTCCTCTAATTATTATTAAACTCCACCAATTAATTAAATTAATTCTACAAAAATAATTCCTCAATTATTCCTTAACATACTACACTAAAAATCACTATTCATTAAATGTCTTAATTCTCTAAAAATATATATGAAATAATGAACCTGCACCCGAAACAAGGAAGTCAGCTAGCGTATTTTTCTACCCACCTAAATCATGCAAACATGCTCCAAAAATATTAAATACAATATTAGACATACGTAGTAATTTTTTCGGACTGAAATAATACCAAGTCCTGAACCGAAGGTACTATTCACATACTGATAGATCACTATTATCGACACTGAATAAGACACTAAATAAATGGACTGTTACAACCATAATAACAAGCTAATTTTACAAAAGATAAGGAGAAAGCAATTGAGAACTTGTTCATGGCTTCACAAGCAAATAATAGTTGGACAGTAGGCTACTAGTTCATAGACAATGGCTGGACAAGTCACACGTCCAAGGATGAATCTCTATTCAACATCTTGGATAAATCAATCAAGAGACAAGTTAAGCTTGGAAATGGAAAGGTGGTGCAAGCTCAAGGAAAAGGCTTAGTAGCTAGTCACACAACGAAAGGTACTAAACTTATTAATGATGTTCTCATATACCTTACCTAGCTCAAAATCTACTGAGTGTTGCTCAAATGCTTACAAATAGTTATTCTTTAGACTTCAAAGGGTTACATTGTTCTATCTATGATTCGAATATTTTTTCTTAGCCAAAGTTGCTATGGTTGAAAAGAGTTTTCCTTTAAATTGGAATAATTATTATGATACTGTGAATTATATCGTGAAGGATGATTCACCTTTATGGCGCAGAAGATATGAACATTCTGTGTAACGCCCTAACTCTAACCACCAGAGAAATTGTCCACTTTGGTATCAGAGCCTGACCCCCTCTAGTAGATATATGGTTCGAGGACAAACCATGCGGAAGTTGGTGGGCCTGTGACATCCCGACTTGGCAAAGCAATCTTAAGAGGGCGAGTAGAGCAGTGCTCCTGGCTAGCTTCTGGGATGGCAGGCTAGCTAGGGTAATGGAATGCGGGACACAGGAATGAATCGGATCATATATTGAAAATGGGGTAACTAATCATTAGATGCGCCTTTTGGTGGAATGGCTGGAGAGTTGAAAGAACTCTAGGGCTAAACGTGCTCGTTTGATAAAAATCGCAGGATGGGTGACCTCTTGGAAAGTTCTCATTTTACCTGCGGGACAAAACCGTGCGGGTCTTGCCGATCTTGTATGGGGGAGCCGGCTTGATTCAAAGTGGACAATTCCTCTGATGGTTAGAGTCAGGGCGTTACATTCTAACTTTCTTACATTAAAGCATATGCAATCAAAAGGTATGACAAGAGATTTGTTTAAAATTTCTTCAAGTAATGAAGTGTGTAGTTCCTATCAATTTGGAAAACTACACAAAAAGTCATTTTCATTAAGTTCCTTATGGAGGGCAAGGAGAAATTGGAATTAGTACATACTGACTTATGTGGACCAATGAACATAGAATCCTTAAGTAATAATAGGTATTTGTGTTATTTATTGATGACCTAGCTAGGATGGCTTGGGTTTATTTCTTAAGTAATAAAACTCAAGTCTTTTATATGTTTAAAAAATTCAAAACCATGGTATAAATTCAAAATGGTTGTAAATTGAGATCCTTAAAGTCAGAAAATGGGAAAGAATGTACATCAAGTGAATTTGAAAAGTTTTATGCTGATATGAGAATTGGACATTAACTGATAGTTAGTTACTCACCACATCAAAATGGGGTCTGTGAAAGAAGAAACAGAACTGTGGTTGAAATGGCTAGAAGTATGATGTCAGATAAGAAGTCGCCTTCGAAATTTTGGCCAGAAGCTGTTTATACAGCTATGTATCTTCTAAATAGGTTGCCAACAAAGTTAGTTGAAGGAAAAACACCAATTGAGGTAGGTAGGGGTAAACCATCTGTAAAGCATCTAAAGACCTTTGGATTTGTGTGTTATATCTATGTTCCCTCAGTTAAAAGAAGCAAACTTGACCAAAAGGCACAATTGGGAATCTTTTTAGGATATGCAGCAATGTCAAAAGGTTATAAAGTGTTTAATTTGGCTACAAAGAAGATCACAGTAAGCAGAGATGAAAATGCATAGTGGAATTGGGTTAAGGAACGACTTGAGAAAGAGGAATCAAGTAAGGGACTGCCATCAAGTCCAATTCTACAAACAGAAAAATCTACAAAAAATGAAGAATCAAGTGAATGTGTAAAAGCAAATGAAGCTGAATTTTTTTCACCAAATTCTCCAGTTATTAAAACTAAATCCTTGGCTGAAATTTATGAAAATTATATATATGTGGTGTTGGAGCCTCAATCATTTGAAGAAGCAACAAAATATGAAGAATGGAGAAATTTATTTCAGGAGGAGATTTGTATGATTCAAAAAAATAAAATATGAGAATTGGTAAATAAACCAAATCACAAATATGTCATAGGTGTCAAGTGGGTGTTTAGAAGAAAATTGAATCCAGATGGCTCAATCTATAAGCATAAAGCAAGGTTGGTTGTAAAGGTTTACTCACAGCAACCTGGTGTGGGTTATGGTGATACCTTTGCACCCATGGTAAGGCATGAAACTATTAGATTAATTCTTGCTTTAGTAGCCCAGCTGTAGTGGACTGTGTTCCATTTAGATGTGAAGTCAGCATTCCTAAATGGGGAACTAAAGGAAGAGATTTATGTTGAACCACCAGAAGGCTTCAAGGAAAAGGGTAAGGAAGAATGTGTTTTCATATTACATAAGGCTTTGTATGGCCTTAAACAGGCCCTTGGAGTCTGGTATAGCAAGGTTGATTCATATCTTATGAAGTGTGGCTTTGTTAAAAGTGAAAGTAAAGCAACTTTGTATGTAAAGAACATTGATGATGGTGAACTAATGATAGTTTCCATTGTGTTGATGATATGGTAATAGGCAATAGTGCCTTAGTAATAAAGAAGTTTTTAAAGGAAATGGAAGTGGTGTTTGAGATGTCTGATTTGGGGCAAATTACTTATTTTCTAAGGATGGAGATTCACCAATGCAACTCTAGAATTTTCGTTTCTCAAAGAAAATATGCACTGGATATTCTAAAGAGATTGAAAATGGAAAAAAGTAAATCAGTCTTTACCCCTTTGATTTACAATGAAAAGCTTTCTGAAGAAAATAAAGGGAGTGAAGTGGACACAAGCTTGTACAGAAGCCTAATAGAAAGTTTCTTGTATTTAATAGCTACAAGGCCAGCTCTCATGTTTGCTACAAGTGTTCTTTCAAGTTTTATGCAATCACCAAGTCAGGTGCATTTAGGAGCTAGTAAACATGTATTGAGATACATTAGAGGGATAGCATATTATGATTTATGGTATACAAGTGTTGAAGATGGGAAATTAATTAGGTATTGCGATAGTGACTGGGCTGGTTGTCCAGATGACATGAAGAGCGTTGCAGGGTACGTTTTTTCATTGGGATCAGGGGTATTTTCATGGATGTCAAGAAAGCAAGATATCGTGGCATAGTCGATTACTGAGGAGGAGTACGTAGCCTCAGCTGTAGTGCAAATAAGTCATTTTGGCTTAGAAAATTTTTAATAGATCTTCATCAATTAGCTATTTCCATGGTAAAGAATCTAGTTCATCATGGTAGAACTAAGCACATAAATGTGAAGTTTCATGCTATAAGGCAAGTAGAAAAAGAAGGTGAAGTGCAATTGGTCCATTGTAGATCAGAAGAATAGCTTGCTGATATAATGACTAAGCCTTTTTCAAGAGGAAAATTTTTGTTCCTACGAGCAGCACTAGGAGTCTTAAAGAAAATCTTAAGGAGGAGAATGTTAAATATTAAGATTTTTCTAGAATACTCTTTATTTTGTGGAGTAATTTATGGGATTTTTTTGTTTTTTTGATTGAAAAAGGAATGGCTTCTATTATCTCCATGTACTTTTGTAATATTTTATTTTTTATTAGTTAGGGAGAAGGTATGACTACATAAATGTTTTGTAAAAATCTCTTATATATTAACTAATGAAAAATTGAGTTACATACATTTTCTAAAGAAGTCCTACAGGAAAAAAATTCTTCTTCTCTGATCTCTTTTATTTTAAAACTATGGAAAACTAGCAGGATACTTTTTGGAGTTCACGCAAGCATTGGTCATGATAAATGCATGCAACTGCATTATTAAAACTCTCCAACTAGAGCACATTCGCTTTAGACCTCTTGTGAAAAAAAATCCAAATGCAACTATACAAGGGATTAAGAAAAAATTAGAAAAAAAATTAGCATCAAATCTTGATATGATTATAGAGATGATGCAAGCTGATTTAAAAAAAGAAATGAGGAATTGAGCCTAAATATTGGCGCCTCCATAAGGATAGAAATGCAGTAAATGTAACATCCCGACTTCAGGAAAATAGCATAGGGATTTTAATGTAATTGTACTCTATATATTTTGAATAATTAAATTCTATTATGGGTAATTGATAAGAACTTTTGGAAATTTATTTACCAAAATATAAAATTATTATCAAACAATTATTTTCTTTCATCATCAATCTTAGTATTTGACTATTAAGTATAAAATTAATAATGGTTGTTACCAACAAATCATAAGTTGGTTAAATTATAATTTTAATAAATAGTAAATTATAACATTTATTGTGGGATTTTTTTTAAAAAAAATGAAAGTGATAATTAAAAGAAGGGGAATGAAGTGGAGAAGAAGGTATTAATAATAATAATAATAATAATTTTTAATACTAAAAAAAATGTTAAAAAAAAAAGAGAGCACGAAGCTCCCTCTCTCGCGCTCCTCCCTCTCCCTCTCCCCCTGGAATCAACGCCGATTCCACAGCCAGAATCACCCTCAATTGCCGTCGGTGTGTTCGGAGCTACGAATGGCCCTCCTCCTGCTGTTGACGTCCTTCCGGCCATCCTCTTCACGTGAGCGGGCCTGCCGTAGCTCAAAGTAAGCTGTCTTTATTGACAGCATCGCCCCTTCATTTTCCGGAGGACTCAGGTGTTGCCGGCGGTCTCTTCTTGCTCGGGTGAGTCGAAATTCACCTTTATCTCCTTAGGTTAGTTTAATTTCATGGATTGAAGCCTTTGATTTGGAGATTTAATGGAGATTGAGGAAATTGAGGTTTAGGTTTCAATTTGAGTAAAGTTGATATTTTGATAAAAATCTAACAGTAGGTGATGAAATTGATTTGGGAATTGAATTCTATAAGAGAATCCGAACGTTTTGATCTTGAGTTTGTGAAAATCTAGTAAGGTTCGAAATTCCTGCCACCGCCTGTGGCAGCTCTGGCGACGGCACCGACAAGACTCCGGCGAGGCACCCGGGAGGCAGAGTATTGCGTTTCGCATGCTGAATCCAAATTCGGACTTTAAATCGAAGTTGGTATACTTTAAGATTCGATTGTTTAATTTCAGTGCAAATTGAAATTGAGAAATTAAATTTCATAGTTGATTAAATTGGCTTGATAAAAAAATAAAATATTAAATGAATAGTAGCACAAATCGAATTGCCAATTTATCTATGAAATTGATCAATTTATGTAAATTGTTAATCAAGTGATAAGATTGATTAGTTTGAAAATTTAAAATGGAGAGAGCTCTAAATTGATAATGAGTAAAAATGAGATAATATAAGTATTGATAATATCATTGAGAAACATTGAGATTGACGGATGGAAAATGATTGTGAAATTTTCTATTGGATAGGCAGTATTACTTTTGTGAAATGTAAAATTTAAGTAAAATTAATACTAAATAAATATTGCCAAAGTATAATGGAACCAGTAGAGAAATTGATTTACTATAAAATAACAAATGGTGTTATTAGATTAAGAATCAAGTTGATAAAAGAATAGATTAATTACGCAATTGTTTTAATAAGATTTAAAGTGAAGTTCTCAAATTTATTTGAGAAATAAAATGAAAATTATGAAAGGTATAGTTAATTAGTTGCTTAAAGGATGGACCGATGACATTAATGATAATAATATATATATATATATATATATATATATATATATATATATCATCCTTTGCACCACCAATTTTATGATATAGGTGATTCATTCTTTTGTAGTGCTTTTCGAGATCATGAAACTTGAGAGAGCAACATTTTCAATCAAAGAACTCTTGTTTGCGCTGTTGAAAGATCAATTGGTAGTTTCCAAGAAACTGTGTCTTGAGCGGCCTGTTGAAGCCATGGAAGGCGTGTTTTGGCTAGTTGGTTGTGAACTGCTGAACAGAATACAATCAGAGAATTCAAATTTTTTCCAAAGGCAATAGGAACACTATTTAGTTACAGTAACTATTGGATAAGATAAGATAAGGATACCACATGGGCAATCTTTATTGGATTTCTTAAATTACACAGGTTAAGGCGCTTGGCCTATAAAGATGTAAGGATCCTTTCATCGAATGGTATCAGAGCCTAATAGTTTGATATCAAAGTTTACTCTAAATGGCTTTCTAAGTTCTCACTTTTCTCCATTCTGAAAATAGTTCCTGTTCTAAATAGTCTTCTCCTATGTCAATAATCTGTACCCCTGGATGTTATTCTGGTTCAGTGGTTTTAAAGACCTTGAGCGCCCTATTGAAGCTATGGAAAGCGTGTTTTGGCCAGTCGGTTACGAACTGCTGAACAGAATACAATCAGAGAATTTAAATTTTCCCAAAAGGCAATAGGAACACTACTTAGCTACAGTAACTATTGGAAGAAGGAGAACCCTGTTCATCATGGAAACAGTAAGCAACAATCCTATTGTACAAACCTTATCTCTACAACTTCTTCCTACTTGTAAATAGTATCTTACAGATAAAATAGATAACCTTATAGAAATATCCCATATCCCAGATGCTGCTCAGATCAACAACTCTCTTGTATTTATACTCAATCCTTATGCTGTGTTTAAATATAGTCCTTCTCTGTCTTGTCAACTCCGTCAAATTATTAGCCGTCCCTTTGTGAATATTAAAGAATATGTGCAATCTTCTTCTCTGTCCTAGTGTGTGTTATACTCTACTACTTCTGAAAAGTATATTACCTTAGAAATACCAGATCATTTTATTTCTCAGTAGAAAAAATAAAAATTTACCCATATTCACTTTGGAGCTATTCGTCTTGTTCTATCCTACCATGGTCGTCAAGGACTCTCTGTCACTGCTCGCTTATCTCTTCTAGACACTTGCTATCTTCAGTATGAACATGCTGTAATTGGCACTATTGCTACTACCCTCAATGCTAGTAGCATAGTCCTCACTTTCTTTCCCAATTTCAACATGTCTCTTGAAGATCCACATCTTAGTACAGCCTTGAAAGTTCAGGTTCAAATCACAGGTGTAGAACAAGTTGCTGAAACCATCTCAGCCACCTTACATCACCAAATTGTCTACAGGTTACAGGATCATGCTATAAATTTGCAGACACTTGGTATCTCACATGGTGATGCCATATTCATCTTCGCTAATGGTGGTCCCACACCCACTATTGTCCAAACTCCTAGACAACTACCCGCGAAGTTCTTGAAAAGTTGATTCCCTCTGTCTAGATCACTAATTATGAAAAGTTGCACCAGTATCCTCAACCTGTCCAACAACAGGATCCCATCTTTGTTAGACAACAGGATAAGTCTGTTAGAATTTCCTTTCTCCCATCCAGTTCTGAACCACGATACTCTATCTCTATGATTCAACCAGTCAAAAGCAAACCTTTAAACGCCCATATCCATAGCTTTGCTTCTACTGGTAAAGAAATCTACTCTGCCAAAGATAATGGTCACTTCCTTTGGGATGTTGATCCCTCCATGTGTGACCCTGATTGCCCTTGCAAATATGAGAATGATGGTTGGCTTGTAGATGCCTCAATCACTATTACTCAAAAGGAGTTTCAACCTCTTTGCAGGAAAATACGCCCTTGCAATCCCCCATCCACCAAGTTTCATCATGATGATAATGATGATGATGACCCTTGGATACACTCTCCTTGGAAAGGTCCAAAAGCCAAAACCATGAAACAAGATGAATATCTTAAAAGATGCTTTGAGATCCTTACAGAAGAAGGACTCCTCAAGTGTCCTCCTCCTCCAATTTCCTGTTCTTGTTCCTTAGAAGCTTATAAATCCTCTGGACACCTATAACTCCTTTTTCTTGTTGTATGATGCATCCAAAAGACTTTCCCCCTTTGGAAACTATCCGAGATGCTCAATCTCGTGTAATTGCTAGTCCTTATGTCAGACAAACTACAGTTCTGCCAATTGGCAACCTTACTCCTTTGTCGCCCCCCTAAAGAAGTGCTAAATTGGCAAACGTCTAATGCTGTCACTCAAAACCACTATAAAAAAAGGATTGATGGCAAGATAAATCAAGCTTTACAAAGGAATGACCACTCAGTCTCTTCCTTCCGTCATGAAGCTCGACAAATGCATTCTGATCTTGTCAGAAAAATTTCCAAGCTTGATAAAGATCTCAACTTTCTCATTGAAACTAATCCTTCCTCTCCCCTCTTTTATGAGAAAGAAAAAGAGATTAGACAACTCCGCAGATAGCTTGAACAAATTGAAAAAGATAAACCTTTCTTCTCTCCTCCTTCACCTTCTCTCCCTTTTTCATACCTTCCTCCTACCCCTACTTATACTTCCATTATCACTCCTGCAAGATGTTCCCTTCTATCTCTGATCTCATTCCCAAAGAACCTCCACGACCTCGTAGACATAGGTCTCCCACTTCTTTACCTTCTACTTCCTCTTCTCAAACAAGCTTTGTTCCCCCTATAGAATCTAAAACTCCATCAGAACCCAGAGATAAAAGCCCTGCCTTTTCTCAATTCATGGTTGTTCCTACATCATCTCACTCTAGTGATAATGAAGACTCCTTGTCTTCTACTTCATCTTCTTCCTCCTCTCCACCTATGCCTCTAATCTTGATGAATACTCCTCAAGAACCCAAAGTCGAACACCCAGATGATCCATTTGATTTTGATGATGCTCCAACATCTCTTCCTCATGATGTCCCTGATCGTCCTCGTCCTTCTTCAGGACCCTGGTTCACCTTTGATGATCTCACTCCTAGCAAATGGAGAAGCAGAATTCTTGAGTTCAATCCTAACTTGACACTCAAATGACAAATCCTCATAATACTCTGAAAAAGTTTCTTGCTGAATTCACTTTCAGATTCATAGGCTCTCTTCGAGAATAGTTCTTTAGTGGCATTTCTGAATATCAACAAAAGAAGTTTGTTACTGAAGAAAGTATCAGTACTGCCCTTGCTACTATTCATACACAGTTTCTTGGAAACTACCAATTGATCTTTCAACAGTGCAAACAAGAGTTCTTTGATCGAAATGTTGCTCTCTCAAGTTTCGTGATCTCGAAAAGCACTACAAAAGAATGAATCACCTATATCATGAAATTGGTGGTACTAAGGATGACAATTTAAAGTTTACTTTTATTTCCTCCTTACCTACCCTCATCCGGCCTGAAGTACTACATATGCTTCGCAACACTAGTAGAGAAATCTCCCAAAATCACTCTTGGTGAAATTTGGCAATTCACTTTGACTTCTATTGAAAGATTATGCACTCAACAAGAACTCTTCCAGAAAATTTTTAAGGGTGATAATCTTCTCAAAATAAGCTTGTCCTCATCCTTTCACAACTCAATGCAAAGATACCTCTTGTACTTGTTAGCCTCACAAATCAAAGCCTTCTAAGAATGAGATGGTTCAGGAAAAAGTCTCCTCACCGCTAGAAGACTGATAGATGTTATATTTGTGGCAAGAAAGGCCACTTTGTTCGCAACTACCCTAAAAAGCCAAAACAAACTGTTGCTCTTCTTCATCAACTCAAAATCTCATGTCTTGATTATGATTCTGATCATGATTTGGAATCCATCTTCTCTGAAGAAGAAACTGCCTCTCCTGACACTTTATTTGATCTTCCTTATTCAGATTCAGATTCAGATTCTGACAAAGACCTTGCTCCTGTATTCACCATTGCTCCTCCACTTATAATAAAACAAGAACCTCCAGACCTTGTTTGTCCTGAGTTCTCAGACTTCACCTCATGTCCATTGCTCCTCCACTTACAATAAAACAGGAACCTCCAGACCTTGTTTGTCCTGAGTCCTCAGACTTCACCTCGTGTCCATTATCACCTCTCCCTCTTAGTCCAAATCCCTTTCTTGATGTCTCTTTTGCTAAAATTTCTTATTATCTTCCTCAGATATCTTCCCCTCATAAAATCCTTACAGCTTCGCTCTCAAATTCCTCATCTCTCGTATTACTTCCTCTATCTTCCCCAGAACCTACAGAAGACCCTCCTTCTCACCTGACATCAGTTCTGTACAGTTCTCTCATCCTGTCCCTCTGATATCAATGCATGTACTCCCTGATAAGTGTCAGAAATCTATTGTTGTTACTGCACTGTTTGATACTAGTTCCCATTGCACAATGATCAATCTTAATGTTCTTCCTGCTCCTTTTTGAAAAAAGAAGATTCTTCATTTTATAGTCGCAGATGGAAAACAGTTTCAAACCACCATGATCACTAAGAAAAAAATTGGGCTTCAGTTCTTTCCTGATTGTATTATATGGACTCGTGTGATTGGTTCTTATCTCTTTGGTCGTGATCTTTTAATTGGTTTTGATACCTACCACTTAGCTCAAAATATTCAAATCCTTCCTTCTGGTCTTAAGTACAAAAGACAGTTCAAACCATATACCAACAGTCCCAACCAGTTCTCAAAAAAGTGAAAATTTTATTAAGTTATAAGTTGAGTGAATTTGAAGTAAAAACATTTAACTTATTAAATGTTTTGTTATAAAACAATTTATAAGAAATGTGATGACATAAGAAGTAATAATAAGATTTTGGGCTCTTGTGTGCTTTGGTTGAATGTGGTATGATTGATTCAACTATGTAAGATTCGCAATGCACGGCTTCGGTGTCATTATGTTATGAAGCTATGATTATATGCTAGGCTCTGGATGCCTCATGTTTAAGTGGACATGCTTATTATATATAAGTAGGTTTTTAAAGTCCTTATGATATTGTTGGCGACCTAAAGCTGAATATGTTATGTTATAGAATCTAATCTACGTATGTTCTCCTAGTGTATATGAGCCCTAAAGAATATTATAAGACTTGTTTTTAATGTTAAAAGTAAAATGGCTTATGTTCAATTGAAAGTAAGGAAATAAGTTCTAAACAAGTGTTGAATATGTTTGATATTTTATAAGATTTATGATTATGTTCCTAATATGATTTACGTTTTAAAACATCTTTATTATGATTGTTATATTATGTTTCTATTTCTAAGTATTTTCAAATGTTTTATCTCTCAAGTTTGTTGCTTAGGCAACATTGATTTTTTCATATGTAATGTAGCAACACTGAGTGATAAACTCAGCTCATTGATTTTATCACGTGCAGATTTAGCATAATTGGTGCTGCTGAGGACCTGAAGTGTAACATCAGAGACGAGGCTTACATTTTGTTAGTATAGACTTATTAATATGTACCTTAAGAAGTATGACATGTATAAATTTAATGGTATATGGGAAATGTAAAATATTTAAGTTATGTATATTAAATAGTTAATTGATTAATGTATAGACATATTATATGGATGAATATAGAATTTTAAACTAAGTTAAAATATATGTTAGAACCATAAAGTGATGATATTTATATGACAAGTTAGCGTTGTTGTGAACCCCTCTACCCCCGCCGTATGCACTCGCAATGTGGAAATGCGTATGACAAATGGATAGAAATGCACTTAATGTGTGAGAGTCGCCAAGCTGTGAACCCCTACCCCACCGTACGCACTCGCAATGTGGAAATGCGTATGACAAATGGATAGAAATGCACTTAATGTGTGAGAGTCGCCACCTTGTTTAATTATTTAAGGGTAAACTAGGAAAAAACCCTAAATGACTCCAATTTTAATTAACCTAATTTCTAGATTAATTACCCAATGGTTAAAGCATGGTTTGCAAACCCGAGATGGATCCCG
>CANUEP010076973.1:0-12590 GCA_947857235.1 Jatropha podagrica | reverse complement strand
TGTCGGGACCAGAAAGGGGCATTAGAGTAGATATAGCATTTTGGGTAGGACATGTATATTAATGTAAATCATGGCATGTATAGACTCTTGTGAATAATATTGAGGTTGTAAGTATTTGAATAAATTTTTAATGAAATCGGTTGCCGATTTAGTATTATTATTTGATTATTTGTTTGGTGTATAAATAATGACATATTTATTTACCTTGAATGGACAATAGTATAATGAGATTGATTTGATCTTAAATTTTTAGAAGTGCTTACTGATGAATTGAGTAAAATTAGAGTTGAGGTTTGGGGGCTAATATTGGAAGTGTATTTAATTTTCTTTGTGTGGCAAATAAATTTTTAAAGGGGACTCTTGCGAAAAATTTTAATTTATCTTCATAATTTTATTTTCTGTAAGATCATCTCTAAAACCTTTATTGATTATTTTAAATTACTTGCTTCACACAGAAAAATAATCACTTCTAATATACGCTATGGAGTTAATGAAAAGAATAAGACGGTGCTTCGGCACCGAATGTGACATCTGTCATCCGGTTCTTCAGGATTGAGTGGTGGGTGTTACATCAAGAATTATATATATATATATAAAGCAAAAATGTAACACCCAAAATGAAATAGAAGTCCTATACTCCAAATATTGTGCAAATTAAGTAAATAAGTGGTAAAGAAATATTTTACTTGATCTACAAATCAAACATTCATCTACTAATCAAATGAGTCACCTGTAAATCAAAGGACTCACCTACAAATCAAAATCCTATGCTATAAAAGGAAAGAAGGAGGAGATAAAACTTACTTCTCCACCTCCAACAAAATTCATAACCATAGCCTTATTTCCCTTCTCATCTCTATTATTCTCCAAGCTACCATGTTTCATTTAACACTAGATTTCAAGTGCCTACAAGTGTTCTAAAGGGAGAGTTAAATCAATAAGTGACGGCAAGGAAGAGAAAACAAGAAGAATTAAAGCAGGTAAGGAATATCAAATTTTGTATTTTGATTTTTAATTTTATTTCTATAAGCTTGGACCTTTAGTTTGATGAATCAAAGCTTAAAATTAGCTTTTAAACATGTTAATTAATCATTGAAGATGTTAGAAATTGGTTGTGATAAAAAGAAGTTGAACATGTAAAAACTAGAAATAATAATTTCTAAACTATCTCAATGAAACTACTTCAATTCAGCCACTTTATTTTATTCAATTAAATATGTAAAAAAAGCTTCAAAAGTTATGAAATTTTATAGAGAGCTAGGCTGGATGTTAGCAAAGTTGTGGTAAAATGAAAGGTTCATAAGATTAAAGGAAAATGATTTTTGACTAAGTGAATACGAGTTGCTTAGTGTAATGCTCTAAATGGATTTCATCATAGTGTTTAGGCTATTTAACAATGTAAATGAATTTCAAAAATTACGAAATTTTACAGAAATATAGCTTAGAATGTTAAGAAGGTTTTTTAAACGGACAAGTCCAAATGATGAGGAAAAATGGAGATATTAATAAATGAAGACAGACTACTCAGTATAAATAAACTGAAAATTTTGATCTTGTATTTAATTTATTTGAATAGGTTAATGAATTTCAAAATTCATGAAATTTAACATGGTAGTGCCTTGAGATATTGAAAATATTGTGTAAAAATTTCAGAGCAAAATGATTTATGGAATTAAAAATATAAATAAAATAATGCAAGTGACTCATATGCTTAAAATTCTAAATTTCTTAAACTTACACTAAATTGAGCATATTAAAACATAAGTGAGTAAATTATGAACATGAGTATATAGTGAATGAACAAAAAGCTTAATATGTATAATCTCTATCTCCAAAATTTTGATTTTAAATTTAATGAATAAAAATATTAAAGAACCTTGAATGTTAATAAAGAGCTAGAAACAAACTAAAAGGCAATATGTGTTTAAATGTGAATATAGGTCAACGATTAGAACACATCATTTTGGAATTATAAGTGATAAAAAATAGTCAAATACTTAAGTTCAAGGTGAGTTATAGTGTTTAATCCTCGTTGTATTGGAACTTTTGATCAAATGCATACCATTATTGTCATTGAAACTATTTGTGGATTGCGATATTGAGAATGTGAAATGTGAAACCAATTTGGTATCTACGCCTATTTGAATGTACCAAGCCATTTGTTTAACTAATGTGACAGAATCCCAACTTGATGGGTTATACCATTAGACTACGTGCACATCGAGGTTTGTGATTAAAAGAAGAATTTACTGCCCTAAGGTGTGAAGTGTGTGATAGCATTGAAATGTACATAGTAATATGTTTTCTTTAGTACTATCTATCTGATTATCTGTTATATTATTAATATTGCCTTCTGATATTAATTCGTTTATTATGAACCTTTCTATATAGGCTTATTTCTGCTGATGAACTATAATGGTACTACCATCCGGTATTGCTATAATTTGTTGAACCCTTGAGATGCTTTTCAATGTACATGCTATTGATATCATACTATAATTTCATTGAGTTGACGACTCATTTGAGTGTCTGTGGTTTCAGGTAGAGATGATTAAAGTCCATCAGCTTCTTGATTTCCCTCTTCCAATAAGAAATCTGTGAATAAAGTAAATAGTTTAATATTATAACTTGTTAATAAGTTATATAAATTCCAATTACTCCTTAGTATCTTCAAAAATGATGTTAGTGTGGTATATATGTATGTAAGCTTCAGGATAAATAGTATTTTGAGTGTGGTATGTGATTACACAAGCGCGAGAAAGATTATATTCAGTGATCCTGGAAATTAATAATAATAATAATAATAATAATAATAATAATAAATGGATTGTAGCTCACCTAAGTAAATAATCAAAATATGTAATATATACAATTGGATTAGTTAGTTGTGGATTTTATATAGTGTTCGGTTGCCTTGATTCTAATTAGACCCTAGGACCGTCACATAATCAATTTTTGGGGTGTGACAAAAAAAGTAAAAGTAGTAAAGAAAAATATAAAATAAAGCGAAAAGTAAACAATAAATTAGTAAGTATAATCTCTAGCCTCTTAATGGAGATTGTCGGCAATCACTCATTTCCCAATTGAAATATGAAAAAGAAAAATAAAATTGGATTTTTTGTGAATTTAGTCCTGCAATTTGAGTTTAGATAATCGTGCCTGTAAGACTGAATAGTAAGTGTCACTTTCTATGCTGAAGGCACAGAACTAACTTATTTCTTCAATCATATATTGTAAAATTTTTGAAAGTAAATTTTTTTTCCTAAATTATTTAAGATATAAACGGAAGACTTTTATTGTTATTTATATAAAGAAAAAGGTTTTAATAAAAACTTGTTAACTTTGAATCTATTAAATCTTACAAATTCTTACCAACATAAATAAATCATTTTAATTTAATAATAAACAATACAATAAACCTTATAAAAATATGAATCATGAAATGTTTGTAAAATTTAATATATCATCAAACATATAACTTCAAAATAATGGGATATAAAACTCTAACTTCTTATAAAACTCTAATAATAGTATTTTAAGTTCACAATAATAATTTATCAAGTAATTAAAAAGTACAATTACCAAATTTATTTGAAATAACTAAGTACCATCTCAATTTAAAATATACTCTTTCTCAAAAATATATTTTACTACTACATGCCAAACTCATGGTGATCTCATACTCAAGTCAGTTGAACTGTCTTCCTCTTTGGATGTTGATGCTGGATCATCATAATCTACACTATCTTCTACTCACACATGAAAAATTCAACGTGCTGAGTGATTCTTATATATACATTAATTTATATTGTATAAACCAAAAACATTTATTATCACTATAATTTACATGTTAATATTATCGTAAATATCATTGTAACATATTATATATTCATTATTTTTTACATTTATTTATTTTTATCTATTCATCAAAATTCAATTTCTGCAATAATATGCTATAATCCATTTAATATCGTAGCCACATATTCTTAAACAAATATCACATAAAATAGTAAAATCTCAATTAACTTATAAAACCATATCTACTTAATTCAATAATTCATTAATTCTAATTAATCAAAATCTTATTTAGGACAATTTACAATTTAGTCCCTAAGGTCGTTATTGATTATAATTGGATTCTATCTAGATTAAATAGACTAATAATAATACATTGCTTAATTTATTATCCTTATTTTACCGTCTTTATTCTCGTAAATCCAACAACATTTCTATATCTTAAAATCAATCGATTAATGTCAACTACAATCTACCAAAATTGCTAATAATCCTTTTTATTATTATTCCTGAAATTTAGGCAGCATTATTTATGAGTTTCACACTTTTAAGAATTCACAAGTATAGCAACACAACACCGCCCAATCCACCGACAATCTAAAGCAATCATTATGATTTCTTAGTTATTTTAATAACTAGGCGGTCTCCTACGCTTAGCATGACTGTATAAAAATATTTTTTATTTAAATTATAAAATATATATTTTTAGCATACTATCAAGAAATATAATGTTTTTCACTGAAAAAATATAATGTAAATAACGATATTGCACCTTCTTAGAAAGGTATCAGTAAAATAAAAAAAATTAAGAAAGTAATTTTGATTGTTTTATTATATAGTTGACAATACCTGTTGAGAAAAGTACTTAATTTAAAATGAATATGATATGACATATTTCAAAAGTTGTAACTATTTTTGAATCGATAGTGAATTCATAGTCAACTCTAGAATTAATTTAGTTAAGAGTAAGTAAAAAAACTTCCAAGCTAAATTTTTTTTATGTATAAAAATCAGCCTTTGAAATCAATATTAGAAAGACAGTTTTTTTTTTTTTAGTTTATAAAAATCCCAAAGAAAAAAATAAAAAAATAAATGAACCATACACAAACAAAATTAAATTTACAAAGAGAAAAAGAAAAAAAAGAATTACTTATAGAATGAAAAAGTATGCCAATAAGAGTTAGGTAGGAGATATTTGATTGATATGAGACCATTACATTCTTAACTAGTATGACACCAGTATTGATAAATTGATAAAGACATAAAAGAAGGAAAAAAAAAAAAATGAGAATAGCATAGAGAGAGACATACAAATTCTCTTTCTGCAAATTTTAAAGTATGAGCAAAAACATGAAATAGCAACACTGAACCTTCAAATGTGTACAACTATGTATCTATACATTCAATTCCCTAACTTTAACAAAGGTTAAACAGAAAATCTTGCATCAATTATCAATAATTCTTCAGAAACTAAAAAAGAAAACAAGAATCAATCAACTCGAACAATCAAGTAGCTGCTACACATCCCAAAAAAATTATAAAGCATTTTATCCTACAGCATCAAACGAAAGAAACTACCATTGGATGATTCTCAGTTAGGAAAAAACTATAAATGTGAAGAAAGCTTATTCTAGCTCCAAAACTCATATAACCAGATACAAAAATTGCTAAAATCCCATATGTTGTCATTCTCACAACCATCATATAAAAAACCACAACGATAGCTTAATTAAATCAAAGACAAATCCTAAAATAACAAATGCTCACTAATAATAAAGGAATATGCAATTTGACTGAAACCCTTACTGCAATCATCAGTGAAACGTATTCTGTATATATGTTTCATACCAAACAGAGAAATTTAAATTGATAAAAAAAAAAAAAAGAGATAGTTCTCAAACATTGAGGAGAATGAGCAAAGATCTTAGAGTGACGACGTCCCGGTCGCACCAATGGATCTGATCGGTGCCGGTGAGGAAGTGGGCAACAGACTCGAAGAATTTGCCTATCTTTGCTTCCATGGTCTCAGTATGTTCTGTTCCTCTCTTTTTCGTATTTCCAAAGCAACTAGCGAACACTTTTATACAAGTCCTGTTTAAAAAAAAAAAAAATCATAAAAAAAAACACTTTACTGAAACCAGGTGAACTTTGGGACAGTCGGGAAAAAAAAAATGGACGTAGGAAGTTTAAATGAATCCACGAACAAAACTACGTCGTTTTAGCCCAGGGTACTTTAATCCTGCAAACGAAAAGTTCTCTCCAAACTCAACTCAAATCAAACGCATTATCCTCCCTCCTCCCTTCGCTGCGCCGCTCGTTTTCTGCACTTCTACAGCCACGTCCAGTCTTTCTTAAAGACCTTTCCGTTGCTTCTGTTCTTGGCCATCGCCTGCTCATCAGAGGTGCTCTTCAAGTGTACTAGTGCTCCTCAGCCAGGTCTTGATTTTTTTATTTCATTTTCAGTTCTTTTTTTCGTTTGCTTCGTTTATTTTTCTTTTTTTTTTTTTTTTATAAACATAGAAACAGACACATAGAAACAGACAGAGAAGAGGAATTGTTGAATTAATTTATGGGTTCATCTTTTTGTACAAAATGTGAATTCTCTACATGCAAAAAATAAAATGTTTTTCTGCAACAGTTCCACTTGTTTGATATGATGATGATTTGCTTTTACTCTTAATTTGTTGATGTCCTGAGAATGCTATGATTGTACCAATTTATGAATGGCCACTGTACAAGGGATTTTTAGATTTCCGGAATTGTAATAGTTGTCGATTGTGAATACCTTAAAGAATATGGAATGTTGAATAAATTTGTGATTAAACGGATTCGGATAGAATGCGGGTATTTCTTAAGGGATTCGGGTATTTTTACTTTATTCCTTCACGGATTCGGGTATTTGAACTGTTAAAAGATTCGGATTCGGGTAGTTTATTTTTTGCGGTTCCCGCCCCGCTGCCGACCGTATTCTCACCCATAAACCCTAATCACAGAGGCACCATTTTGATGTTCTTTTTCCATTAGAAAAACCTCTCTTTCTCACCGTGGTAGTTTGATCACCCTCTCCTTTCTTTATCTCTTCTAATTACAGAAACAGACAAAAGGCCCCTCCGTAAGGGCACTCTCTGCTGAACAAAATTTTGTAGCTCGCGTGACGATTCTCAGAAGCAAGCGCGATTAATTAAAAACAAATTAAGGCCTAAGGTTCTACTGATCTAATCTCTGCTATTGTTTTCTTTTTTTTTTTTTTTTGTTTTTTTTTTTTTGTTAGGGTTTGAACAATGAAATCTGTGTTGAGGGTTTATATGAGGGTTTCAGGTTTTCATTGAAATGGAATTCATGTGAAATTGGTATTTGGTTTGAATTGGAAACTGGCTTCAGTTTGTACAAATTATTTAGCAAAATGTGTTTGTTTCAATTTAGCAAAATGTTCTGCAAATGAAAAAGTGCATTTCTATAAGTTAAAAACCTCATTCTGCAACTAAATAGGTACATTCTTGCAAAGTAAAATGTAATCTTGCAGTTGCTACGCTGCATTTTTGAAAGTTGAAATTATATTCCTTATATGTAATCGATCATTCATTTTAATTCATATGCAATTGACAAAGTAATTCCCTTTGTCTTTTTTTATTTTTTTAATTCTTTGCTAATAATTTACTGTTTTTAATTTGTGTTTCAAAAAGTGTATTAAGCATGATCGGATTGAAGAAATAATTTTTTTGAATATATATATATATATATATATCAAAATTACAGATTCAAGCAAGCTTGATTTTTAGATGATAGTTTGCTTAGTTGATGTTTCTGGGAGTTCAATAATGAATAATTGTGCATGAAAGTATCAATTGAAGGACATGCTATATTGGGTTTAAATTTCAGGTGGCACAACCTGTAGCCGATACCTACTGGTTGAACTTCTCACCCTCTGCTAGGGCTGAGCATATTTCAATTAAACTGACCCAATTGATTGAATTGAACCAGTTCGTAATGTAGACGGCTAAAACTGAGGCCTTTGTTGTTGTACTAATTGCAAATGATTTACTCCATTTGCATTCAGTGATAATATTTGGAATGATATTCTTGCTATTGTTCTATGATTTTGGCTAGATTTTCGAGTTCTGATTTTTTGTTGTCTCAAAATTTCAGGAGAAAAGGAGAGAAGAAATGGCTAGTCAACAGCAAAGTGAAAAGAATGAGCAAAGCAAAGCTCCTGAAGGTATCGTACAAATGGTAGAACAACAGTATCAAAAAATTAAAGAGAATGCAGAGACCTATCCATATGTTTGGGGATCATATATAGTAGTATATGGTGGTTTTGCCTTGTGGACTGCCTACAGGTGGAGAAAACTCCGAAAGACTGAGGACAGGGTACGAGCTCTTCAAGAGAGACTACGCAAGCTTGTTGAATCTCAAGAATCTTCACTTTCACCAACTACTGAAAAGATTCCTTCTTCCATTGATAAATCCTCTTGTAAACAATCTGCTGCATCAACAACTATTGGAAAGGTTCCCTCGTCCATTGATAAATCATCCTCCCCAGGGACAAAGCAGCCACATTGAAGGGAATTCCTACCCTCCCTTAAAAAAATAAATTCTCAAAGCTGGTCCTGAATTCAAACACAACACCTGTGGCTTTTAGGAGCTTTATCCTAACCATTTGTCGCTGCCATGGTTTACATTTCTGGGCTGTCCCTGCTCCTCTCCTCCCCAAAATAGCTAGTTCACTTAAACTTCTTCCTCTAAGAAACAAAAAAGGCATTTCCATCAAGTTTTGAATATAAATCTCCACTCATTGATAGTTTTCCTACTTATTCTATTTAGAAATTCGCAAATTATTGAAGCTGTCAACCAAATTTATGTGATACTTAAATTGCAAAAATTTTGGCAATGATATTTGAGTTAGCCTCCATTATTATTTTTTAAAATATAATTTTTTTTTTATTTTGTTTTTGTTGCCTTTTTGGTATTGGTGATGTATTATGATTTCTTTTATTTTTTTAATTTAATTTTCTGTTGGACTATTTGATGATACAAGATATGTAGCTTGACATGGCATTTGTTTGTATGCTTTCAAGCACTTGGGATTTTGCAGCAAGGCTAAATGCTAAATCTATCCCTGAAATTTACAGGTTACTAAAAATATGAGTTGATAGATTTTTTTCATTTTTATTTTCTTTTTCTTAATATATGTTGTGAGTTCACAGTTTGTTTTACTTTCTTTTTTTTTTTTTCAATTTTTTAAGATGAAATTTGTATTTTAAGCATTCGTGAAACCTTAGATTGACATGAAGGAGATAGTCATTGAAATGGGTAATATAGCCATTTTCGTTCTATGTTAATTCAGGTTGCCATGTCATTTTCAGCCACCTCAACATTTTTCTCCAAATGATCCGACCTCATAACGTGTCATGGCAACTATCGTCCTATTTGGACTTTAGGTGAGCCACATAGGCTGAACACATTTAATTGAAAAAAATGTACATATTTAGACGTTAAAATAGAAAATTTTAAAAATTTTTAGACATTAAATTTATAATTACTCTTCTTTTAAATAATAATGTTTTGTAAATGCAAGCAATTTTGCTCTCTAATAAAGTTTTCACACCTTCTACGGCAATATTAAAAATCCAAAAATTCTAATAGTTTATTATATCTCTGGTTATTTCTTTCTTCTCAGGTTTCTTTTTAGATTTTAATTTCGAAACACATTTGGTAGACCACAGTTTCTTTTCATTTATTTCCATCGTTTTTCTTTATTTTATTTAATTTTATTTTTAATAATTTCAAATATTTGATCATTTGAAATAAAATTTAAATTTAGTTCATCAAATCAGTAATAGTTGATAAATACTGAGTATTTTTTTATATCCTTTAGTGATGTTGTGTTTTCATTTATTAATTTCCCTCTTTTTGTAGAGTTATTTTTCATTATTGAAGAGATGTTTTCTTTAGTTTGTTTACAATTCCAAATACAAAATGAATTATTCGGTTACCTGTGGTTGAAAATTTCAGATTTTAAAATTGGAATAACTATTATTTTTTTTTTTTTTACCCATGAACTTAATAATGTTAAACTTTATTCCATTAAAATTTGGTTTATTAAACTATTCTGTGAATATCAATTGTAATAAGTTTCTCAAAGAATAAAGGTGGGCACAATATTGTAGAAAATTCCTTTTTATTGTCCTATTTAAAAATAGATAAATTCTTATATATAATATTAATCTTTCTGGCAAGATTATTTCCTAATAGAAAATTTCAATTTCCTACCAATAAAAATTTTATAATGTACTAAGGTTATATTTTTTATTAATGAATTGTCAAAATTTTCAAGAAAAAAAAAAAAATGTTTTCACCTCCCAAACAAGAGGTTAAAAGCTTTTTAATAGAGGCATATTTAGTCCCTTGAATTTTGATTATAATTATAATTTTATTCCTCTGATTTGATAGCTGCTATATGTTTTAATGTTAAATTTTTGAAGTTTTTTCCTATTATCCACTAGCTGATGTATACTTAAATTAAACTATATGTAGAATGTAGTAATAATTACTAATAATATTTTTCCAAATTAATAGTTTGTGTAATTATTTTATTTATAGTTATTTAAAATTATTATAAAAAATTAATTAATAATTTTATATCACATATCAAATTGAAAATAATACATTCACCTATAAAAAAAATATTTATTATATATAATAAAATATAAAAACAATTATACATTTAATATCATTTGACATTTTTATAGCAATTATTACTAAAATCTTACCAAATACTAACATTTATCAATTAATAGGTATCAGCCACTGACTGCAGCTATCCTAACACAAACAGGTAAACCAAAGAGTAATTGAGACTGTCAATTTTACAGTTATGTGAGACTAAATGATGAACTTCAAGGACTAACCAGAAATGAGATTATAATTATGATTGAACTTGTGGGACTAATCATCCCCTCTCCACCTCATTCTATCCAGATGGTTAACGTTTAAACTCTAAACACATGATCCAGATTAAAAAAAAAAAAAAAGAAGAAACTTTCATAACTCACAAGTACAATAATCTACTACTAGTCATCAGAAACATCCCCATGAATACCATTGCGAATATCAAGGTCAACAATGGATTTGTTTTTTACTTTTGATAATCTACTAGAAGATTTCAAGGGTTTCAAAGGTTTCCTGACCTTCTCTGCCTGCAACTCCAACCCCTTTTCTGAAGGTTTCCGCCTCCTCTTCATTCTCGTACCTCCTGTGTCCTCTGTGAGAGCATCCATCATCATATAAAAGTCAGTGACATCCTCAAACAAAGAAAAAAAATGTTCAGAATATAATTATCTGCGTCAGATACTTATATAAAGGGTCAACAAATACTATGGCTAACATCATTCAATGCTTATGGTGCACAGAAAACACAGTCTCTCTCATTATGAACCTTCCTCCCCCTCAGCCTCTCATAATCCAGATGAACTTATTTTCAGCATCAATTATCATTCACAAATAACTATGCAGGTGGTAAATAGGCCACTCGTCTGACCATCAGTTCAGATAAAGGAATTAGAAATCAATTAAGACAGCGATTTATCACAATAACACATCTCTGCCAACACTCAAGTCATAAGAATTACAAGGTTTCATCACCCAGCATAGTTAAGTTGAAGAAGATTGATTAATTATCTTTGAAGCTCTTACATTAGATTGATTATTGATTAATTTTTATGCTCCTACATTTCTTTTTAGAATCTTGTCTCCTTCAGTCTTTCCTGCCACCTTAACCTGGTAGTCCGTGTTCATAGTTTTCACTAAACATTTTGCACTTAAAAGTCATGTGAGAAGGGAAAGCAAAGCAGAAAAGTTCACAAAATTTATTTACTTATTTATTTGTATCCTCCATGGTCCAATGAAGAATTAATCATTACAATTTTGTTAGAAAAGATTTTCTGAACAGACTATAACGATTCAACTTGTTACTACCACTTTTGGCTGCTGGACAGATCAATTGTTTACTTGGGAAGTCCTAGGTAGGGCTGTACGAAAAAGCTCATAAAAGTCAAATTTACTAAATCCAAGAAAGGAAAAAAAAACATGTGCAATTAATGCTTGTCATAAATGTTGATTCAGATTTGCGAAAACTGAATGAACAGCCATAGTGATAGGAGTTCTGGATCCAAGTTTATGGTTTGATGCAACCAAAATTAGGGTTAATCATTGTAAATTAGAAATTAATGCAATTTGAATAAGAAATTAATGCAATACAAACCCTTAACCATGCTTGATCTTACCTTCAAGTGGACTTGATTCACCGTTCCTTGCTAGTCCATTCTGTTCCGCTCCTTCTGAAAGAGGGGATCCAGAATGATTACTGTCCATCAACTTTGAAGAACTTCCCACACATTTGTCCTGTTGCCCTGGAATATCAGGACAAGGAACAGATGGCAAGAAGCAGACTTCTTCCTGCGACATATCTGAATCACTAAAAGCATCTTTTTCCACTGTCACAATATCAACTTCTTCATCTTCATTAACATCGAATTCTTTTACCTGCAAGAAAACTAAATATTTCAAAACCATGAAATAAACCGAGGGTCTGTGAAAGCAATGGATCTTCTTTCACCTTTTCAGTTTCAGGTATTAGATCAAATTCATCTTCTCGTTCCACATACTCTTCATTTTCCTCTAGCTCTTTGAAGTCCGGTGCAAATGCACTCCAGTTCTCAGTATAATCCTTAGCCCAAATATACACCAAACCAGTCAAGGAAACAGAAACTACAATGGGATGAACAGGATGCCATGCT
>CANUEP010076939.1:0-15409 GCA_947857235.1 Jatropha podagrica | reverse complement strand
GTGTTAATTTTAAAATGTTTTTGAATAAGAAATGGTGAATGAGAAATGAGACTATTTATGGAAGAATTTAATTATTCTAAGCTCTACCATACGTGATTGACATGTGGTATGATGAGATTATTGTGATATATGAGCATGCTCGGATTATCAGCCCGTATTATTGGTGGAGCTATGATCATATGCTATGATTATTAGCCCTTATAAATAGGTGGACGCATTTATTATTGTGGTGCTTGCATAGACCACGGAGGCCTCAGGTCACGATTGTGTAATTGGTGGGTGGCGCTTTCACAGGCCACGATTATGTGATTGGTGGGTGGCGCTTTCATAGGCCTCGATTATGTGATTAGTGGGTGACGCTTTCACAGGCCACGATCGAT
This sequence comes from Jatropha podagrica, assembly GCA_947857235.1. Taxonomy (NCBI): domain Eukaryota; kingdom Viridiplantae; phylum Streptophyta; class Magnoliopsida; order Malpighiales; family Euphorbiaceae; genus Jatropha; species Jatropha podagrica. The sequence continues at coordinate 15,029 of CANUEP010076939.1, read as the reverse complement.
TCTACTTACATTCTTTCGGTATCGGTGTGAGTTTTAGATAAAATTAAAATGGGAATTTTAATTTATTATATTGAAATCGGAAAACACTTTTGGCATTTACGATATTTTCTTATTTATTTTGAGTTGGTATAAATTTTTAAGTGTGAATTTCTTGTGATCTTTCAAATATTTTGATTTGATTAATACGATTTCGATTTATAAAAAAAAATGTATTGTTTGAAATTATTTATTTGGTGTCCCTTGAATATTTTACATTATTGGTTGTTTAGCACCACTGAGTCTTTCACTCAGCGCGTTGATTTTTATCACGCGTAGGTTGTGAGCTATGGGTGCGATGCGAAGACCGGAGAGGTAGCATCAGAGTAGAAGTATTAATTTTGGATATGATATGTTTATTAGGTGAATAATGGCATGTATGAATTTATTATAAAAAATTTTAAGGTTGTAAATATTATAATTATAACTAATGAAATCGATGGCCGATTAAGTATTATTATTTGATTTCATGAATGGTGTATGAATGATGGTATATATTTTCTTGAATGGTTAATTATATAATAAGATGACTTGACATTATTTTTTTAGAAGTGCTGTGCGACTTGGTATAATAATTTGGAGTTAAGGTTTGGAGGATTGAATATTGGAAGTGCTTTGTTTTTTTTTGTGTGGCAAGTCGATTTTTAGGGGAAACTCTTGCGAATTTTTTTGTGGGAATTTCCCTATGTTTTTATTTACCAAAAAAATCATTTTTATCAAAATATTACTTGCCTCCTTATGGAAACTAAGCCACTTCTAATGTATATTTCGGGTTCATCAGGTATAATAAGTCGGTGCTCTGGCACCGAATGTAGCATCCGTCATTTAGTTCTTCAGGATTGGGCGGCGGGTGTTACAAGGTAGGCTGCTGCGGGTCCTGCTGCCCTTAATCAGAGTGGTTTTGTTCAGCAATTGGTTGCTACTTTGAGGCAGGTTGCGAGAACTGTCCCCCAGGCTCCAGGCACACCAGCCCCTGTTCCAGTCCGTCCCCCTATAGAGAGATTGAGGAAGTGTGGTGCTGTCAATTATATGGGTCAGAAGGATGATGCGTACTTGATAAGTTCGTGTTCCTTAAATGAATGGAGCTATGCAAGATGTGACATTGGATGAGTTTTCGTGATACTATGAGAGATGCTTGATCTATCCTAAGATTAAGTTAAATTAATTGCTCTTATGATAAGGAAGGAAATATTGGATTATTTGAAATTCTGTGATTAGTTTGATTAAACTTATGATAAGATAGTTATGAATAAGCCTATGAAATGAAAATTGCAATGATGGAATAAAATTTATATGAGTGAAAATTTATTTGGGAAATTTGACATGCATAGAGGAATAATAACTTACTTTTATATCCTGGCCAGATGTAAAAGTATGATTACTTTCCCCTTGCACGATTAATTATGGTGAAATTAGAAGGTATAGAAATGTAAGAATTTCTTTGGAAGAAATAGAAAAATAATGTATTGAAAATTATAAGACTTTTCTTCCATAATTGTTAAAAACCATAGTATATGTGGATGAATTTTGGCCTGATCAATCAATATTCTTCTACAATGCAAGGTTTCTTGCTAGTATGGTACAAAAAAAAAAAGAGGAGCAAGAATACAAGGATATTAACCTATATGGATTCAATGAAAGGACATGTTAGAAATGAGATTTCAAATTCCTGAGAAGATATATTTTATGTAATTGAAATATAATTTTAGTATACGAATTTTGATGATGATTATTATGATAGTGAGCTAAATAATCTTTGGATAAAAAGGAATGTGTGTAGTATATCTGTACAAGAGCAAATGATAAAGCATAGATAATATGTTATCTTGAAATTATTTAATTGGAGATGAGTTGTAATTAGTGTAAATGGAAAATAAATATGTGCCTGTGGAGTAAAGTATGGATTTTGAATCTGTATAAAGTAATTAAGGGTTATGTAAATATAAAAAAAAGAAAGAGAAAGAAAGAAAGAATTGAGATGATTATGTGTAGGTGGAAATTAGATTCTAATTAAAAGTTAAACCATTTGTATCCTTGCATGCCATATAATGGAGATTGTATAATTTGGTATTCTAGGGCTGATTATGAAATAAGTAATAAAAATTTAATTCTATGAAATTGTATAATTATCGATACTTGAGGTACTTAAAAAAAAAATCTTTATATGCTTTGCAAGATGAAATATGGTGATTTTATGTAAATGTATGAGCATAAAGAAATGAATATTTTCTATTAAAGGTAGTTAGAATATTACTATTATAAGGGTATTGTGCATTGATGAATAAATGAATTGAAGAAGAGCATGTAAGGATAGATTACTTTGTTGATTAATTATGATTATATATTATGTTAGTGATCTAAATAAACAAGAAGAGAAGGAGTTAAATTAAAGTGACGGGGTAAAGAAAGAGTTAGCTATGAGAAATTTTGAAGGGATATAAATTGTATGATTTAAAAGAATATAAAGAGATGTTTGTCATTGCTTAGTGATTTTGATCAAGTAGGATCATAATTTTTATATACAAGTGGGGATATACGTAGCAAATATTGGAAAAACAAATGGTTCTCTTTAAGGGAATTTAGATAATCATACTATAAGAATATTGTACCATGGTGAGTTAGAAAAGTTGATGAATCATAAAGAGTATGCAAAGATGAACTATTAGATTGACGAGTTAGAGCTCATGTGTTATGATAGTATTGTGTATAAATGAAGAGGAATGTAATTTAGTATGATTTGAATTAAAGGACGTCAGATGTGATATAATTGAAGTATGATATCAGTATAGGAACTTTGGAATGAAAACCGTATGAATGGTGATAATGTAGTTATTATAATTTCGTGGATAAATGCTATTATAATGAAACGGAAAAGTGTAATATATTTTACTCAAGTGAAAATTTTATGGTATAAATGATACATATTGTGTAATTGTTTATTTGGAGACCAAGTGAATTTTGTAAACAAAAAATAATAAATGATTTGTGAAGTAAATAAATTTAATTTTCAGGAATTAGTTGAGAAGCATGTGAATATTGTAAATAAATTAAAGTGATATGATTATAAGAAATATAATTTATTGTTTTGGAGTGAGAAATAGATCATGTGGATTTTATTATGCCAATCATTAAAGTAGCATGAAATTGGCACATTATGGTTAATTATAGAATAGGTAAGGAAAATTAATTCTTTTAAAATATTACTATCTTTGATGTTTGAGCGTGTGAATTACTGAATAACCCAGAGTTTAAATTGCTTGGTTTTAAATTGTGATTATTTAGTATATGAATAATCTGGACAAGTAATAAGAGATATGATTAAGATAATATGTTAGAATAAGAAATGTTTAATTTCTATGAATTATATTATTGGGATGCTTAAAGTATTTATTGAAACCTCTAGGTCTTTTATAAGATAAATTGTAACGATTATGAATGAATGAATAACTTCTTGAAGGAATATGAATTAATGTGGGTTGGAAGAGTATTTAGAAATGTAAAGTTGCAAAAGGTTGTCTTGAGGTGATTTTGTTATATTGCTATGGAAATAAGTTTTAAGTTAAAATGATTAAGAGAACTTAAGTGATTATTGATAAAAAGAAATCATAATCAAATGATATGCTTATAGACATCCATCTAAGAAATTAAGGAATAAGAGAATATCATATGCGACAGCATCACTCTCAACTATTTATATCAGGTGAAATTTGAGGACGAATTTCTTTTAGGGGAGGGAGGGGAGGGGGGGGTGGGGAGAGAACTATAACAGACTATTTTTCAGTGTCTTTTTCAGTGTCGGTAATAGTGATTTATCGGTCTGTGAATAGTACCATCGGTCTAGGACATGGTACTATTTCGGCCCAAAAAAATTACTAAATGTGTCTAATATTTTATTTAATATTTTTGGAGCATGTTTGTATGATTTAGGTGGATAGAAAATATTTCATTAATATTTTTGGAGAATTGCGGCAACTAATGAATATTATTTTCTAGTTTAGTATATTAAGGAAAATTTGAGAAATTATTTTTGTGTAGTTGATTTAATTAATTGGTGGAGTTATGTAATATTTGGAAGAGAATTAATTGATGAATATTTAGAGCCTTTGGGTTAGAATACCTTGACTTCATCTAAGTCATACACTTGTCAAATTTTGGTGAATTAGCAACATTAGCTTGTTGACTTGGTCAACAAAGCTTATCTACATACCACTTCTTCTTCTTACTCTCCATTCTCCAATGCCAACTCCTCTCCCTCTCCATCATTTTTCTTTCTTCTCCCTCTACTACCAAAACTAACACAAATTAACCAAATCAAACCATAGAAAGGTGATAAAACTTGAAGAATTAACTTAGAGAAGTGAAATTGGTAATAAAATTCAAGTACTTCGGAGAATTACTACAGATCAGGTAAGTTGTGAATTTTAGTTTAGTGAATTAATAAGTGAAATTCATAGCTTAGATATGTTAGATTATACAATAAATCATGTTCCACCTCCTTCTTTGATTATTTCCATGATTAGGGTATGTAAGTTTCGATAATTGGAAGAGGTGGGTGAACCTTTCTCCAAAGTAAAAGGGAATGAGAAGGAAATAGATTGATTAAGCTTAACCAAGCTTAATTTGAAGGTTAGTGCAATAATATTCTCTTTCCCTTTCATTTCTTTGAGTTTTTAATTTTTAGGTTTTTGAATGAATTTTCGGAATTTTGTATGTTTTGGTTAAATTGATGAATTTTGATGTTAGATGTGTTCTTAGGTGGGATTAGAAGTCCTTTTTCGACCCTTCTATAATTTCCATTTTTTTCTGACTTCTTCATGAAAGTTGCATCTCTATTTCTCATCTTTCCAAAACATCCTCTTATGTTCAATTTCAATACTTGTAGCTCAACTAATGATTTAAATACCAAAACTAGTTATGTTATGGTGTCTCACTTGTATATCTGAATTGATTTTCCATTTTGGACAATAAAATTGCAAGATAATGTCTTATGTTCTGCATAAAAGTTGTATTTCTACTTCTTAGCTTTCTAAATCATCCTCTTGTGTCTAATTTGAATACCTATAGCTCAACTTATGATTTTTATACCAAAACTGGTTGTGCTGAATCGTGTTTGGATTGTTGGTCTGTGTTCTTGGGCTTCTTACACCCTCTTAGAAAATGATCTGGACTATGGTCCCTTCATGACATTGGTATTATTTTATCTTATCTTTCTAATGAATTAAGTTTCACTCAATTTGAAGTCCTATAACTTATTTGACAAGCTAAGAGGGGCTTGTGTCTTTTCAAAGATTGACTTGAGATGTGGATATCATCAGTTGAGGGTTAAGGAGTCAGATGTGCCTAAAACTATCTTTTGAACTCGGTATGGGCATTATGAATTCTTAGTGATGCCATTCGAGTTGACTAATGCCCCAGCTGTATTCATGGATTTAATGAACAGGGTTTTCCACCCATATCTTGACGAGTTTGTGGTGGTGTTCATTGATGACATATTGGTGTATTCACAGACTATAGCTGATTATGATGTTCATTTGAGGACGGTACTACCAACTTTAAGGGGAAAATAGCTATATGCTAAATTCAGCAAATGTGAATTCTGGTTAACGGAGATAACTTTTCTAGGGCATGTTATATCAGCTGGCCGTGTCAAGGTTGATCTGAAGAAGATTGAAGCAGTGGTTGTCTAGCAGCCGCATAGAAATGTTGCAAAAATTAGAAGCTTTTAAGAATTAGTGGGACACTATAGGCGCTTTGTCAAGGGGTTTTCACTCATTGCTGCCCCTATGACAAGGTTACTTCGTAAGGATGTCAAATTTGAATGGATGGAGAAATGTCAAGCCAATTTCAACCAGTTAAAGAAGATGCTGACAGAAGCACCGGTGTTAATTCAGCCTAAGCCGGGCAAGGTATATGATGTTTATAGTGATGCTTCCCTTAATGGACTTGGCTGTGTACTCATGCAGGAAGAACAGGTAGTTGCTTATGCATCAAGGTAGTTATAGCCATATGAAAAGGACTATCCTACTCATGACTTAGAGTTAGCAGCCATTATTTTCGCATTAAAAATCTGGAGGCATTATTTATATGGGGAGAAATGTAGATTATTTACTAATCATAAGGGTCTTAAATATTTGCTCACTCAAAGGGAGCTTAATTTACGACAGCGAAGATAGGTTGAGATACTAAAGGACTATGATTTCACTATTGATTACCCTCCTGGCAAGGCAAATGTAGTTGTAGATGTGCTTAATAGGAAATCTTTGGTAGCTCTATGAGCGATGAATACGCAATTGTCGATAACTAGTAATGGGGTTATTAAGGCCGAAATGAGAATCATGCCTACCTTTATTCAACAGATTCAAGAAGCCCAACTGCATAATGAGTAAATTTCCGTATGGAAAGATTTAGTTCGGGAAGGAAAAAAGAAAGGCTTCATAATCAGAGAAGATGATTGTCTATATTTTGGGGATTGGATTTGTCTACCAAAGATTCCAGAGTTGAGGAAGAACATCATGGAAGAAGCTCATAATAGTCCTTATGCCATGCATCCTGTTAGTAATAAAATGTATCAGGATCTGAAAATTCATTTTTGGTGGCCAGTGTTGAAGAGAGAAATCACAGAGTTTATATATAGATGCTTAGCATGTCAACAAGTTAAGGCAGAGCACCAAGTTCCGTCTGGTTTAATGCATCCTATCTTTATACTTGAGTGGAAATGGGATAGAGTAACTATGGACTTCGTGATTGGATTACCAATGACTCCAAGGAAGAAAGATGCTATTTGGGTGGTGATTGATCAATTGACTAAATCAGCCCACTTCCTTCCTGTGAGGACTCATTTTACCTTGGAATAGTATGTACAACTGTATCTTGATGAGATTGTGAGACTGCATGGTGTGCCTTCATCTATCATCTTGGATAGGGATATGAGGTTTACTTGCAAATTTTAAAAGAAGCTACATAAGGCTTTAGGCACTAAACTATATTTTAGTACAACTTTTCACCCCTAAACAGATAGGCAGTCAGAGAGGATAATTCAGATCCTAGAGGATATGCTCAGAGCATGTGTCATTAACCTTGAGGGTAGCTGGGAGAAATATATTAAACTGGTGAAGTTTACTTATAATAACAGCTATCAATCCAGTATCAAAATGGCATCGTTCGAGGCTTTATATGGAAGAAGGTGCAAAACCCCCTTGTGTTGGTCTGAACTCAATGAGGGTAAGATAGTGGGACTCGATTTGCTTAGAGAAGCAGAGAAGAAGGTAATGATTATTAGGAATAGACTAAAAGCTACATCTGACCGTCAAAAATCTTATATGGATTTGAGGAGGAAAGACATCGAGTATGCAGTTGGTGATAAAGTATTCCTCAAAGGATCACCGTGGAAGAACGTTTTGAGGTTTGGAATGAAAGGGAAGCTTGGTCCTAGATTCATTGTCCCATATGAGATCGTAGAGCGTGTGTGTCCATTAGCATACTGACTAGCTTTACTTCCAGATTTGGACAAGATCCATAATATCTTCCATGTGTCGATGTTAAGGAAATACAGTTGGATCCTTCGCATGTGATAGCGGCTAAATCGGTTATCATTTAGCCTAACTTGACTTATGAGGAAAAATCGATAAAAATCATAGTAAGAGAAGTTAAGGAATTGAGAATTAAGAAAACTCCTCTTGTAAAGTGTGACATCCTGACCCAGCAAAGCGATCCTAAGAGGGCGGGTAGAGCAGAGCTCTTGGCGAGCTTATAGGATGGCAGGCTAGCTAGGATAGTGGAATGCGGGACACATGAATGAATTAGATCATATATCGAAAAGGGGATAACTAATCATCAGAGGCACCTTTTGGTGGAATGGCTGGAGAGTTAGAAGAACTCTAGGGTTAAGCGTGCTTGCTTGATAGAAATCTTAGGATGGGTAACCTCTTGGGAAGTTTGCATTTCACTTATAGGACAAAACCATGCGGGTCTTGCCGATTTAGTATGGGATGGATCCAGCTTGATCCAAAGCGGACAATCCTCTGGTGATTGAAGTCAGGATGTTACAATTCGGTATTAAAGCTTAACTCCCTCTAGTAGATATATGGTTCGAGGACGAACCATGCGAAAACTGGTGGGTTTGTGACATCCTATCCCAGCAAAGCGATCCTAAGAGGGCAGATAGAGTAGGGCTCCTGTAGCGGAACCATAAAACAAAAGAAGCTACCTGGGGTATTAGTACGAATTTAAAGGATGAAATTGTCTTAAGGGGGCTACTGGATTGCTAAAATTGGTACCAAATTGGGGTATTAGTCAGCATCCTCACTGGTTTTACTCAGGTAAATTTAAAGGATGAAATTTTCTTAAGGGGGCTACTGGATTGCTAAAATTGGTACCAAATTGGGGTATTAGTACGAATTACAATTTAGATAGGTTATTTTCATAATTATTTTGTCTAGATTATGATTCATGCATTACATGTTATGTGTTTGATTATTCATGCATTAATGGAGTCTGGATTGTGAATTGGGAAGTTGTGCCTTAGGAAGCCTAGTTGTGCAATTTAATGTGATACGATTCTAATTGCACCTAGATATTTGGAATTTGGAGGGAGAATGGTGTTAAATTGATTATAAAATATCTTTTCCTAAATTGACTTGATTTGGGCAATAAAATAATTAATTTGATATTTGATCAAATTATTGGGATATGATTTTCAAATGAGATTTACTAATTATTATTGTTACTCATTTATTATTTAAGGAACTATTTGCTAAAGTATAGTTTTAATTGTATCAATGGTATTTCATTTATGGGTATTTTGTTAAATGGGTTTTAAAGTAAGTGGGCTTATTTAATTATAGGCCATTTTATGTTTTTTAAAAAAGAAAGGAAAAAAAAAGAAAAAAAATGTTTTAACCTAAAGTTAAAAAGAGTAGTCGACGCCCTCTTTTGAAAAGAGAATGTCGCCCTCTTCACACACACGCAGAAGAGAGAAAAAAAGAGAAAGATAGATCTTCTTCTATTCCTGTGATTTTAACTATTGAAATGTACAATCAGATGAAATTGAGAGTTAGTAACATTAGGATAATGATTGAAGTTAGAAGTTGAAGGTGCAATTAGCCTGTGATCACAAAAGGCATTCCGTAATCAAGGTAAGTTTCTGTTTTGCAATCCGTATGTTGTTCTCTAATTTGATTATGTTATTGGAGTCATTATTGTTAAGAGATTTCAAATCCCTAATGGTTGATGTATATATTTTGTTTTTGCTTTTCATGCCCATAGATAAGGGTGAACCTTCTAAGGTTGATAAGGTCAAAGTGAAGGCATAATTGTAGGAAGTTAGGTTTGCTATTGTGAGGTTTGAGGTTAGTGCTCTACAAGTATATGTCTACCTTGATTTCTTTGAGTGATGCTTGTGCTATGCAATTTTATGTTTAGTTTGATTTTAATTATTGGTGTTTCTGATCATGAACATTGTTATTTTCCCATTTATTGATTCTGAGAACTAATTTTTTTAAGTGTAGAAATTGAAAATTCTGTGTAAGTTGCTTGAATTGATAAACTTTAATGCTATGTGTGTTATTGGTTCAGTTTAGAACTCATTTTTGGACAATTTATGTTTTTTTATCTGTATTTGAGCTCTTCACAAAAGTTTTAGCTCTACTTCTTAGCTTTCCAAAACATGTTCTTGTATCTAATTTGGCTGCCTGTAGCTCGAGTTATGATCTAAATACCAGAATTAGGTTCTGTCATGCCTTCAAGGTTATATATTCAAATTGATTGCTTATTTTGGCATCTAAGATTTCAGATTTTGAATAGTGACCTTCATAAAAGTTGTATTTTTATTTGTTAGCTTTCCAATGCATCCTCTTGTGTCAAATTTGAATAATCATAGCTCAATTTATGAATCAAATATTAAAACTGGTTCTGGCACACTCGTGTTGTGTACTGCTAAAATTGGCTTTCTAGCATGGTCATGCCGTGTAACATGCCTGGCCCATGATTCCTATTGACTATAGGTCCATTTAGTGACCCTTTTAGCATGGCCATTCCATCTAGCACGCCCATCTCATGCTCTCCACTGTCCCTTTCGATCCTATATTGTATTTTTTACTTCCTAATGTTTCCTAAACCCTCTAAATGAATACCTAATGTATCTTTGATGGGGTTTTACTTAGAATCCTCTTTAAATGAGACTAAAATATTATATGAACATCAATGGAGAATACACAGGATATGAACTATGTTTAGTTGATGTTAATTGAGAACTATCACTTAATTATACTTGCTTGTATAGTAAATGGGTTGTTAGAAAACACACTAAAAATTTACTATTATGATGTTGACTTTCCTGACCTATGAACTACCATGAACTAAGTGTGTGCTTATGACTTGATAATGCCAATTTGGAGTTATATTTTGGAAGACTAAGTGCTATACACTAGGTACGCTTACTTACTTGACATCATGAATAACATTAGACTAAGTTGTTTGTGCGTTGTTGCGATCTCAATTGAACTACTTGAGTAATATATTTTATGAATATGGACGTTTTGGATTTACATGAAGCTTTTGAGCTTCTATGATTAATGAGCAGGTTGCAATCAGATACGCTTGCTTGTTATGTTTATTGCTTGACATTTTGATTATGGAGGTTAATTGGAAGTTGATTTAAACTGAATTAACCTAAAAAGAATTAATGGGCTCTTACTGTGGTCTTGGTTGAATAGTTGCTAGACTATGGTTATCTGTTTCTGAAAATAAAGCATGCTATGAATTCTGATTCGGATTGCGCTATGATCATATGCTAGACATGTGGGTGTCTTCAGGACGAGCAGATGCACTCTATTGACTTTACATCTGAAAGACTTTATAAGTTTACTGTTAAAAGGCTAACTAGCCAGTATTAGTCTAACGGTTATCAAACATTGTGCTATTACCTATTCTGCTTCTGTTTTATCTAAGTCACTATTAAGGCTCAAATATCTGGAGTAATGAATATGATATGGTTAACACAACTGTAATAGTTAATTACTTGTAATTCAAGTTACCTACAAACTGTTCATATATGATTACTTGTTGTGCAAGTTATTTACAGGATTATTAATATGATTACCTATTATGCAAGATACTGCCATAAAGTGTAATATTTATGTTTATACTGTGGATAAATTCTCAAATAAAGTGATGGGTTCTTCTATTGTACGATCTTTATTGTGAAGATATTATGGAAATACTTGAGTTACCTTTATGAACTAGATATTATCACATGTGTGAATTAACGCTGTTATATGATTATTTAACTGCAAGCAACGTGGATATACTTATATATGAATTACTTGAGAGACAAGCTAATATTTATACATATTGATTGAAGTGGGTTCTTGAGTTGCGAACTTGGATGTGTTTATACTGTAAGTGTTGCTTAGAGATATAGTATGGGAATGTGATTTGTTGTGGTATATGACGTTTTAATACTGTGTATGGTTTCAATGGACCATACTTCTATGCTATGTGAATGCATATATATATTATTGAGTGTCACTGAGTTTTATACTCAGCGTGATGTTTTTAACTCATGCAGGTTGAAGTTAGTTAGCTGTGGATCTCAAGTACCTGTGTCCAGAGAGAAGATCTTCTACCTCCGAACTAGAGTGTGAGTCTAAACTATAGACTCATGGCATGTGTTAGAGTTGGAATAAAGAGATTATTGGATTGTTATGTGGGGCATGGAACTTATTTATTTCAATACATTTAATTTATTTCTTGAACTCTGTAAGGATTTTGATTTGATCCACATAGACTTGGACTCTCACCTTGAGATTAGACTTTTGGCATTTTTGAAATTATAAATATTGGATTTGAGAATGGTTCTTTTGAGAATTCATTTTATTGTAATGGAATATTAAATGTTATAAAGGGTTTTGAAAATTTTGTTGTTACTTTGGAATATTTTATTAATAGATTTAATCATTTCTTAAATGGTATTTTTCAAAGCACATTCTTGTTATTTTCTCTAGGAATTGCCTAAAATATTTTAGAATTATTTGATGGGTCACCACTACTGCTTTAAAAGATTTAAATTTTCCTAGACTTTAACAAATTAACTGTTTAAAGTAAGTTATGGTTTACAAAATTTCGTTGCGTGTTTATTTATTTAAAATAATAAATTGTTTGGATTATTTTTCTTGTCACTTCATACTAGATCTGCACTAATAAGCAAGCAGGTATGTGCCTTTAGCACAGAATGTGACACCTCTTGTCTGACATTGCAAGGTCGGAAAAGGGGGTGTTATAGATCCTAAAATAGGGTATTCCACCTCCCAAATCCTCAAAATTATTCATCTAGAAGAAAGGGCCCAGATTTATGCCAAACTAAAACTTTAGATTTTGATAAAAAACCTTATTGACAAACCTTTTCTTATTGGGACTGCCAACATGCATGGACCAATGCCTTCTTAATCCAAAAAAATACAAAAAATATCCTTAACTTTTCTTTCTTGGCTCAAAAAGCCAACAAGTCAATATGACCAAAATAAAAAACCCATTTTGGTTCTCCAACTAGTTGAAATGATATAAAGCTCTCCCCGAAATCCTCCCCAAAACTAACTTTGAAGGATAGACCTAGAAAAATTATTCCTCGACGAAGTTTAAAGCTTCACTTGATCCATTACTACTCTTTATCGCAAATTTTTATGTATCTTGTGTACTACATTGGGAATATAGTTATAAAGAAGACCCTGACAGTAGAACCCCCATCTTGATCTGGAGCTTCAAAATAAAATGGTGGGATAACTTCAAAATGTGTTCTCTGTCTACTCTTCTAGCGATTTGCCAATGGTTTCAGTCCTAAAATAAAGAAAGGCAATTTTTGAACACTCTAGAATTGAATTTCAAAATGAAAGAATCAGATTAGTTCCTTTCTTGTCCAAGCAAAATTAGAAGAATAAATGTTCAGCATCACGGCAAACCTGGTACAATTCCACTTTAAGAAACAAAGAAATCCTATAGTGAACATTTAGAACCAATTGTTGACCTAGTAGATAAAAATGAAGATGATTATTATGAGATTTTCCCAAGATATCCATAAAAAAATAAAAAATATAAATAAATAAATAATAAAAGTTAAACAGATTTTCAAGTAATAGATTTAGAGGACAGTTCAAATAGAAGAGTGAAGATAAAGCAGTTCAACAAGCATTTGAAGAATATTACCAGTGCAAAAGACAAATATTTGGAAAATCACTCAAGATAATGGGATCCCTTCTTATGTCTCCCACTATCAAACAAAATTTTCCACATAAAAAATAATATCCTCCTCCACTCATAAATGGGTGGGATCCACATGTTTTCCAATTATTACATTTGCCCAAATAGTGAAAACACATGCCCAAATAGGAACCTTTCCAAAAATTTCTTACAAAAAGCAACTCACCCTCTCTCTCCAAAACACAAGTTACACACAACATCAGCTACACATCTTCTCCCTACAACACTCTCATCTCTCTACACAACTCTTTTTACACTTCCACTTCCTACCTCCAACACTACCTCTCAAGTACATCTCCTTCTACAACCTTCTCCTCTTTCCTCTCATCCTTCATTCTTATCATTTTCCTTCTATCATTTCGCTCTCTTATCTTTTCTTATATAATATTATCATCATGTACTAAGTGCTTGTAATAGTAGAGGTTTGTAATCATTAGATGTTGAAGTAATTAAGTAAAAGTTATAATCAAGCTTTGAACTTAGTACCAAGTTCTTGAAGTAATATATGTAAGTGTTCTTTTCCACGTTTCATTTATGTTTACTTAGTTCCTTCTAACTTATTCTTCCTTTATTATTTATGTTTATTTAGTTATTATTCATTTATTTTCCTTTTATTTAGTTCTTATCTACTCATCACTCCAGTTCTTACTAGTCCATTTTATTTATGCTCACTTAAGTTATTATTTCCTTATTTTCTTTATTATATCAATTGTTCATGAAACCGGTCCTTGCGCAATTTGTTTTACTGGTTTTATATACTTTACTGTTTGTCTTCCAGTTATCTGGTCCTTTGATTTAATATTCAGTTATCTACTCCTTTATTTTATTTTTTATGTTATTCTCTAATTATTTGGTCCTTTAATTTATTGTTTCTCTTTTCAATTATTTGGTCCTTTACTTTTATATTATTTTATCCAGCTTATTTTCTTTATTTTTTGTTATTTTTTGTTCTTTCTTTATTATTTAATACTCCAAAATTAATATCTAAAATATTTATTAAAATTAATTTCTCTTAATCATTAATAATATAATTTTGAAAAATTATAATCATACATTTATATTTTGCAAAAAGAAAAAAAATCTCATTTTACCCTTTTTTTAAAAAAGAATAAATTTTATAGCCTTATATTTTAGGTCTACTACACTAGATTGTCATCTATTTGGTTTTTGCGATTTTTAACTTTAAATACGTGTAAAATGACATCATTGACCTTAATTTCATCCCCTTACTATATCTCTCTTCTATTCTCCTTGTCAAGCAAATCCCAATCCTTCCAAGTAAATATAAAGTTAATCTATTGGCTTTTAGTGTAATAATCTACCATGGTCTTGTGTTTTTTCCATTTTTGATTGAATTAAAGGATTTGTATAATATTTACATGGTTTTACTATTTTAGAAAAAATGGTTATTATCAAAAAATTTTTGAAGGAAAATTATTTTTGGGTCCTTGAGGTTTTATAAAATATATTAGTCAATCCTTATTGTTTGTACAAATTATTTTATAGTCCCTAACGTAGGTCTTCGTCTAACTCTCTAATCCTTTCGTAAAAGTGTAACATCTTTGATAGGTGTTAATTATATAGTGTTTTAATATAGTTTGTATTTGAATTTTAGTAAGTTTTTATTGCTTTAATTTGATTTTAAATCACTTTTAGTACAATTATGTTCAAAAGCTTCCTCGATCTTTAATCTGCTTGATCTAAGAGAAAATTGCAGAAATTTGGCGCAGAAAAGAACTTTA
>CANUEP010076922.1:0-62170 GCA_947857235.1 Jatropha podagrica | reverse complement strand
GAAAGCCTCACACTGCTTATTTTTGACAGCAAGGTGAAGCACAGTTTCCTCTCTATAAGTGAGCTCCTTAGCTGCCTCAGGGCAACATGATAGTAATTGTTCGATAACAACCTGCCTTCCTTTCATGGCAGCACAGTGGAGAGGAGTCCTTCCGTCCCAATCTTTAAGAAAGCAGAGTTTGCTATTAATACTAAGCAAATCTGCTACAATTTGTGAGTACCCTTTTGTTGCAGCCAAATGAATTGGGCTAAATCCTTTGTGATTTAATTCCGTTGCTAATTCTGGGTTTCGATTCATAACCATTTTAGCAAAATCTGCATGCCCGAGTTTTGTTGCTATGTGCAGTGCAGTGTCTGATGGTGTAAGTATGTCATCGTGTAGAAGAAGAGGATCTTGTTCTAGCAATTCACATAAAACTCCTATATCTCCATTGCATGAAGCCATGTAGAGTCTTTGATCCATGTTCTTGAGAATCCAAAGTCTTTAGTATTTATATATCAACCATGAGCTCGAAAAGCTCACATCAATGGAAATTTCATAGAAATAAAAGACGATTTTTGTTTTCTAAAAATTGAGATGGATTAGTAGCATTATTGTTCCGAAGAAAATGTTTATCAGAAAAAATTGAAATGAACCTTCAAATTACCTTGTTTATATCTATCACCAAGACATTTTTTTTCTAGGAAGCTTCAATAATTAGTTGAGTTCATAAAAAATAATAATTTTTTCAATCAAACATTAATAATTTATTCATATAAATAAATCTGAGTATGACAAATTTGTATCTTACCAAAATTTATCTTTGTAAACATACAACAATTTTTTAATTGTTTGATGTAAGTGTTTTTTTTTTAATTCACTAGATGCTTTTATGAATGTGATAATACTATAGGCTACACAACAATCTCTCCTTAGCCCATCAAACTGGTGAAAATTACTGTGATAAAATGACTCGAACTCGAGACTTCTTAGTGAAAAAAACAACCAAATTACCATTAAATTAGAAATTTATGTAAGTACTCTAGCTCACTCAACAATAACTTATCAAAGAAATAAAAGTAAAATAAATATATTTGAGAGAAGGATGTAAATTAAAAAAAAGAAGGGAGAGCTGCTCCATTTCCAAAGTTGAAAATTGAACTCTTGATCTTGAATTAAGAGTGAGTGAGTCCTTATTACTCAACCACGTCACTAAATTACCAAGTTATCTATTTCATTAAGCTTATAATATAACTTTTTACTCCGTTATATTATTTTATTTATAAAATTTTCTTTTATATCTAGTCTTTAAAAAGGGACTATGTCATATTTAGACTATTTGTATTGATTTTAATTTCATTATTGAAATTTTAATATATTTATTTTCAATATATATATATATATATATAATTTTACATGATAAAATCATTAGAAAATAAAAATGTATATATTTTAAAATAGAAATAAGATAAAATCGAGCAAAAATAAAAGCCATGGATGAAACTGGGGCAATAAGATAAAAAGATAATGTTTTGGATTCAATTGAAATTTGGCTCTTAGCAAAGAGGTGCATTCTTAAAATCCTATACTGCGTCTCTCTCGATAAAACTAAATCGTGGCCGTCGACTCGCGTGTGTCAGGCGAATTAGGGTTTTAGACTTATAGTATTTATTCTGGCAGGCAACACCATTTTCTCTTAGTGTCTGCTCTCTGCCATCACTGTGAGAATCATCGATGGTCTGCAATAATCTTTTTGCTCATTAATCTCATTTTTTTTTTTCTTTTCATTCTCATGCTAAATCTGCCTAATTTGTAATTACATTGTAGGCGTTTGTAAAAGCTCAGAAGTCGAAAGCTTACTTCAAGCGTTTTCAAGTTAAATACAAGAGAAGGAGAGGTAATTTTATGGCCAAATCCCTAATGGGGTTTCTTCTTTTTATTTCATATATTAGTTTTTTATTGAAAGCTTTTTTTTTTTTTGGTTTGTTTGATTTGTTGTAGAGGGTAAGACTGATTACAGAGCAAGGATTCGTCTTATCAACCAGGACAAGAACAAGTATAACACTCCAAAATATCGATTTGTTGTGCGATTTGTATCCATATTTTGTTTGTCTGGTTATCTTGTTAATGTTTTTTTATCCTCTTCTCATATGTGGTCTGGTGGGTTATAATGTGGGATTGTGGTTCAATTGTGTTTTACATAAAATGGATAACCTTTGTTTATGGGCTATTTTACAAATCTAATGGTAAAAAAATGGGTTAATGTAGAACTTCTTAGATATTTTAGACTTCATTAGTTGTTTTGTATGTTTTTTTCTGATAGCTTTTTTTGTAGCTTTTGTTAGTTGTGGTCATTCAATTTACTTTGTGATTTGGTTTTTGTGAAGTTCTAGATATTTAATTCAATGTCGATTATTAAAAATTCGACTGAGTTAGTGTCCAGTTCTTTTTTGGACCATATTTGATTCAAGGTGTCCTTGAGAATGAAGATCTTGAATTGTGACAATATGGTTGCATTTATTGTTTTTGCTTCCTTGCTGCTTCTATTTTCTCCTTAATATTAGTCTTAGACCAACAAAGATGTAACTGCACAAATTATACATTCGACCATTGCTGGTGACATAGTTCTTGCAGCTGCTTACTCCCATGAGCTCCCAAAATATGGCCTTGAAGTGGGACTCACCAATTATGCTGCAGGTATAATACTCGCATTTTGCTGGATTTATAATGTCTTTGCTCGTCAAATCTAATGTTCTAATTGCTATTTTACTGTAAATTCAGCTTACTGCACTGGACTTCTTTTGGCCCGACGCGTACTGAAAATGCTTCAGATGGACGAGGAGTATGAAGGAAATGTTGAGGTATGTGGATTATCTATGGTTTTTCCCTGATATAATTAAGGTACTATTCTTGTGTGGATATTTAAAAATGTGTAATTCTATGTTCAGGCTACTGGAGAAGATTTTTCTGTTGAACCAGCTGGAGAAAGGAGACCTTTCCGTGCTCTTCTTGATGTTGGACTTGTGAGGACAACAACTGGAAATCGTGTTTTTGGTGTTCTCAAGGTATCCCAATATACTTCTTAAAACATATGAATTTAAATTTATCTGAGCTCTTCTCATTCCTTGCTATTATTTTGCATTAGTTCCTAGTACTTGAATTTCTTTTTTTTTTTTTTTGTATTGAAACATTCTCTAACATTTTTTTACTCACTCTTTTTACTATGGAGTAGATAATCCATACATGCTAACTTTCTATAGTTTCAATTTAGTTTGGGATAATCATTTCCTGCTAGTTATTTGATAATATTGGTGGGTATGTAATGTTAAATTTCAAGTCAATTTACAGTCATGGGAATTGTATGATTGGAATTGCTCTTCTATTGGTTGTATTACAAGAATAACCTGGCCTTCTTTATTGCCAATTGTATAATCCTAAAAACTAGGTTTAGCTTGCATTTAGAATTTGCTTCCAATATGGGCTATGGTTGTTAAAATCTACTACTTGATATAACCATGAATTAATACGATGATGTACATCTATATACGTTGTTAGTGGTGGCCAAAGGAATTCATCTTGCTGATCAGAAGTATTACTCCTGCATGTTGTCTCATGAGATGGAAATAAAGCAATTATAATATGTGTAAGGGCATTGCTCTCTTCTTTGATTAGGGAGCTTTGGATGGTGGACTTGATATTCCCCACAGTGACAAGAGGTTTGCAGGATTCAGCAAGGATAGCAAGCAGCTTGATGCTGAAGCCCACCGAAAGTACATCTATGGCGGCCATGTTGCTGCATACATGAGGGTGAGATTTATATTATTGCAATCATATGTTATCCGTATGGGTTTAATTTTGTGGTTCTCATGCAGATTTTGATGGAAGATGAACCAGAGAAGTACCAGTCTCACTTCAGTGAGTATGTAAAGAGAGGTATTGATGCTGATAACATGGAAGAGCTGTACAAGAAGGTACATGCTGCCATACGTGCAGACCCCACAGCGAAGAAGACAGAGAAGCAGCCTCCAACGGAGCACAAGAGGTGCGTCTCATTTCGAATCTTGTCCCCTCACTCCCCTCTCCTAGTTTTGGCTGTGAGCTTGCGTATTTATGTGTGTTTTTAAGGGTTTTTTAGAGTTGATTGCATAATATACACAAGGAGAGGTTGAACTCTGGAGCCCCTTTTTAGACAAATGAAAACTGTCACGATCATTTTCCTATTTTTTTTTTTTGTTGGCATTTTATGAAGTATATCCAAGACAGTTTTTAATGCTGCAGTTGAAGATATGTGTGTGTGTGTGTGTTTATGGTTTTGATTTTTCCTACAGATACAACCTGAAGAAGTTGACCTATGAGGAAAGGAAGAATAGGTTGATTGAAAGGTTGAAGGCTCTTAACTCTGCTGCTGACGCCGAGGACAGTGATGAAGACTGAGTGAACTCGACAGAATTGTCTATTTATTACAAGAACAAGATTTTAGCTGTTTTCTGTTCAAGTAGGCTGAGGATTATTTATTGTTTTGCAGCGAAGTTCTGTTTATTTTACCATTTTTTTTTGGATTAATTGAAAGAATTTTAGTCTCTATCTGGCAAACCGCTTCGATATTATGAAATTACTCATAGGATAAGTAATGGAATGGAGAGCAGTTCCTGTGATCGTAGAGAACTCCCTCCATTCCCTTTTTAAGTATTGCATTGTTTTAAGGTTTACCGGTTATTTGACAAAAATACCCTTTTATGAAAATTTACTCCCAATTATTTAATTCATCAATTCTGCCCCTCTCAAGGGCCACTGGATGTTTTGATAAGCTAAAATCCGGAGTCCCTGCATGCTTTAATTTGCAGCTCTTGCTGAAAACATGGAATGTGCCATTTTTCTTAAAAGAAAATTATTTTAGATAATCATTGAATTAAGTAATACCAGAGTTTTCCTTGCCCTGAAATCTGTCATCCAAATTATAATTTGAACCTCGGGAATTTAGAACTTTTGTCTTAGCAGAAATCAAACTTGAAAATCTGATTCTTATCTCTCATTTTGAAGCACCTGTTAAACTGATGTTTAATGGCATTAGCCTTCTGGTGTCCACATAAAACTGACTTAAACCTAAGTTAATTCGAATCAGTCCAAATAATATATAATAACGCAAGATAAACAGCAGATTTAATTTGCATGCTTAATCAAACCACGTTTAGACCCTCTCAATACTCTTGATATACTAGTTCCAATCAAACCAGGTTTAGGCTTTCTTTTCCAAACTCATATTCAGTTAGACCTGAATATGTACTCAAAACATAACCAGACCAAGCCGACCATAAACACCCACTATCAGTAAATATCCAGTGCCTGAATTGGACCAATAACATCGAGATAATATGACCTTAGCAAGACCTTAGCAGTGAGTGCACAGCGTTCAAAAGCACACCATATATTTCCAAACATTGAAAAGGATGTTCATATTGAGGGGCAAATAGCAGATTCAAAAGAAGCTTGTAAAATTGGAAAAAGTGGATCTCTCTCTGTTTTATCTACACTGGAAATGCTTATTCCTCGTACAAGTTCATTGTTCGACTCCATGGTGCAATTGGCAGCCTCCAAGCCAGTATCTCCAGTAACATAGGTTATGTTGTTCTAATCATCATCATCAGGCGGATCAAAGTCCTTAACTTTCACATCTGCATCTTCTCCATATTGAATGCAGTTGTCAATTTGCGACAACACATACTGTATACTGTAAAATTAAAGCAACACAACATAAACAATTATAAAACATCAGCCAAAACCATATTAACTGTGAAATTCCCACCCCTTTCATTTATTTATCTTTTTGTTCGAACAATATTAGGTTGTCAATGCCCAGTTTTCCCTGAGCATGAATAAAGCTTTTTGACCGATGGGCAACGTCAATTATGAATAAAGAACGATTATCTGAATGTGACAAAATGAAAAAAGTTCATTCCGCCATAGGTGTATAGCAGTTCATTGAAAATTGCACAAAAATCAAAATCTAATATGGCACTACTTTATATCTGCTTTGAACTGTATAAAGTAAAAAACTATTAGACACCCAAAGGAGGGAAAAAAAAAACTATCTTCACAACAAATAAATTATTGTGAGAGGGAATACCTGCTTTCCTTCCTTAGGTCAAGCGGAATAAAACTAACCATGCTATACTCATCCACCTGAAACAGAAAAGATTGAACTAACCATGAATACAAATAAAAGAAATATTCCTGAAAAGATTTTATCCCACCTGGCCACCTCTAATGAAGGTAAAAATTATTGTAAACAGTGAACCCAAACCCAGCGAAAGCTGTATTTGTGTAAAATGAAGCAACTTTAGCTGCCTACTCACCAGTTCGATCAAAGCTTTATTTAGCTTTACAAACTGAGGGGCCATGCGTTGATTCAGTTCTGACAACAAGAATCGAGACTCCGGATTCAAGTAACTGAGCAGTAAGAAAACAAAATATACCAGAAAATTCAAAATTGAAAAAACGACATAAACAAGAGAGGACAATAGAGGATCAAGGAGCCCACTCTTCAAGATCCTTCTTGTTGGTTACCAGGTCCATTTTGGAGAGGATATTAACATGAGGCAATTCAAGTTGAATCATAGCAGAAAGAGATGCCATACACCCACTTATAAACTTGGTCACATCCGTGATGAACTGATACAAATACAATAAAGAATTATATAACTGATTCAATGAGGCAGAGCATGAGGAAAGGAAAACAGGAAAAAAGAAACGAGTAAAAGCATAACAAACCTGAGAATCAAGTACATATACTGCACAAACATTGAAGTTTTTGTGCTTCAAATGCTCAACAAAGTTCCGAAGAACCGGCACATGTGAGAAAAGTTCAATCTGCCCTGCAAAACATAAGTAATAATCTATTACATATTTTCCTGTTGAAAAAATCACATTAAGAAAGTATAGCAAGCCCTGATGCATTTCTACAACAGAATTAAATCTTAGCGCATGTTGATTAACATAACAGTAAAAGTTTGAGTTTGTGCTCTTAGATTCATTCTCTATCTTTTCCATAACACAGAAAATGAATTACTACATCTTCATTAAACAAATGCCATGGAGAGGGTTTAACCACCGAACTTTTTTTATTATTATGTTAGGATTATCTGTAAATAAACCTTTATTTCTTTACTTGCTTATGTTTATATTATTTGGCAGCTGAAATCTCACACTCAAAAAGTCAACAGTTTCTATTCTAATTTGCATTCTGCATGCTAATTGGTAAAGAAACCACCCATGCTAAAGAAACCAACCAATTACACTGCTCAGGCAGTATATCGGGTCCCAATACATTATGCAGAATCGGGGCAAAGTGATGAATAATAACCATGCCTTTACCCCAGCAACAAAGTTGCTTACTCTAGCTGGAACATCTTTTCCATTGCAAAGTCAGACTAGCCATTACATGTTCAACATAAACTAATAGAAAAACTACCATCAGTTTTGAACAAAAAGAAGGTTTGCACAGAGCTAAAAATGAGAACACTTGAACAACATCATTATGAATCTTCGATGACACTAAGGAAGAAAAATTGATAAAAGAGGAATGAATACGAAGCAAAATAGGCATCCCATGTGAGCATCATGGTGAAAAAATTGCTCCACCAGAACATGAAAGCCAATCAAATCTTGGTAGCATCTCAGCTATCCATAAGAATAAAACCAAAACTAACAAATTCAAGAAAAGTTGAGCATTCAATATGGATATTTGCACACATGCACGCATGCTTTGCTTATCTTGAGATAGATCCGTATCCACTTAACGTCATCTCACTAACATGCCCATTCGAAAGAAGAAGAGACCTACTGACAACAAACAGGAAAGGAGAGAAGACCTCTCCTTGTGCTCCTGCTCCTGCCATTTATTTAAACTTAATAGATTCATACACTCTCAAGAGACATGTTTGCATACTCCATAAAACAGAAGTGATAAAGTATGGACAGACCTGGGCAGTCAAAAACTAGGTAGTCATCATCCAAGAAATTATCCAGCTCTTCTGTTAACCAGTCATCCAGATTGTCTTCAAGCTCTCTATTGTTCTGATTAAGGCCGTTCAAATGACTCCAAAAATTAGAAGAGGAAGAAAGGCGGGAGCAAAAATTTCCACCCGTAAACAGTACACAAGGAGCAATTAGAACAGTGATCATTCCGACACCATGCACCAAGCAATGCCTATAAGCTTTTAGGTGGAACTAATCACATGCACAAATACTAAATAACATGAACTAAGGGCAAGGAATCCTCAATTAGCTTGGCAAAGCATATAAAAAGAAGACTCAAGAATATTGACAGAAGCCAAAAGGATACTCCATGCAGTAAATTAAAGCACCATTGGGCCCCAGACCAAGTTCCTCCATAACATCATCCAATGAAATGAGTTCCCTGATATCTGCAAGGAAACAAAATTTGAAGCTCTAAACTCAATACATAACTACAGCAACAGACATAACTGAGAAATCAAGTAACATATGAACTCAACTCACCCATAGCCACAGGATAGTCAAAATTTTCTGCAGCAGGATCTAGGTTCACAATGTTAATTGACCGCCCAATTGTTTCACAGTGTTGGTGCAAACTAGAGCAATAAGTGGACTGCAAAAAAAAAAAAATAATAAATAAATAATATTTCACTAGTGTAGACAACTACACAAACATTTCAAAAGTAATAGTCATTCTCTTACAACCAAGCAAAAGATTGAAGCACCTTTTTCTAAAAACAAAATGAAGAAATCCAAACAAGAAATGAGCTTTAATAAATAGATACAAACAGGTGGATAATAGTAGCAAAATGTTACCTTCCCACTGCCTGCAGGACCAATTACAAGTTGCGCGTAACCCATTGTAGCCCTTTGAAACTGCTAGCTGCTCCAATCAAAATGAACAGAGAGAACTGAATATGCGAAAGGAGGAGAGAACTGCGACGGTAATATAAGCAGTACACCAAACACCAACGGCAAACAACAAGTTTAGGACATGAGAAGTAGCCATTAACATCGCTGAGGGAGACCCAACATTTGTAGAATCTGATATAATCATTAATCACAAAAAAATTATACAAACTTTATCTCTAGAAAACTAAAGACAACCATTTCGCAGTTGCTACTGTAAAACCATAATTCAACTACGTACATACTTTGCAAATCATTCAATTGGGTTAATTAAGATTAAGAAGCTTAAACATAATAACTTGAAAAAAATAACAATGAAAGAAACAAATTGTTATACACCAAAAGAGAAAGCACATGAAACGCATAACAATCACAGTTATTGAAGCTTGAATTAGAAGTTACCTTACGTATGCTAGTTGATTGAAAATGGAAAAAAGAAAAAGTACGATTAGGGTTTCGGGTTTTAGAAGATGAAGATGAAGTGCCACTGCAGCAACCAGAAAGCTTTTGGCAGGTAGACGAAGAGAATAAGTCCTATTTGGCTGCTTTTAGGGTTAAATATCGACTTAATGAAAACGATGAAGGAAAATAATTTTATATAATAAAAAAATAAACATAAAAATAATTGATTTACTTAACAATTTCCATAAAAAATTTATTTAAAGCTTCGCTTATTTCCAGCAAGTTTTTTACTTGAAGAACATTATTGGATGCTGTTTATATTTCGAATGGTGATGAAGATATTAAAAATTATTATAAATTTATAAAAAAATTTACCCGTTAAATGGATTTCAAATTTTACTTTTATAATTTTAAAAAGACATTTATTTGATTCGGACGTTTTGAAGATTAATAATCATAAATGACAAAGACATTAAGTAAAATTAAGCATTAATTCTTTAATTAGTAATTTATTATTTTTATAATTATATTTTATATTTAATTATATAAACTATAAATTTTAGCAAATATTACAAATAATTAATGAAAAATGAATTATTTATAAACTTTTTTAATAGAAAATATTCTTCTGAGATAATGGGAAATTAAACTATAAACGGAAAAATGATGAATGATTTTTAATTTAAAGAAAATATATATTCTAACAGAGCATGAATTTTTTAAAATTATAAACCTTTTAACATTTTAATTTAAATAAATTTTCAATTTAATTTCTAAATTTTATTATTCTAAAATTTTTTTATAAAATATTTTAATATTTTGCTAATTTTGTTACAAAAATTTTAGTAAATTGAATCGTAAAAACTTAAAATTGGTATCATAAAATGATTTAAAAATTACTAATAATTTTAGACCTGAAACGGCAGATTGAGCATTTCCGCGTCCACTATGCTTTTTACTCATTCAACGGCTTGTCGTATCAGTCCCGTGAACGCCTTCTCTTCTTCCGCCATTTGGGCTTTGCAATTGTATAGAACCCAAGTAATAAATAGATTTCAACAACAGCTCCGGTGAGTAAAGTACGATTTCTGTCATATATCAGAGATTAAGTAAGCGAAGCAACAATGATTCCCTTGTTCTTGTCTGAACCTAACTGGAAAGACGGTGGCAGCGGAGATACTGCCGTCTCCGCCAAGCGATGGATATCGCTTTTAAATCAATTAGAATCCGTTATCTGGTCGTTCATGACGGCCGGCGGTCGATCAGAAGCTCGTTTATGGCTTTGCAAAACAATATCAAGCATTACTTCCTTAACTCCTCGACAACAGCGGGACTTATTCGTTAATTTACTGAGAACAACACCTACGAATCGTGGTTTAGCATCGCAACTCTTGCAAATGATATTTGAGAAGATACCCCAGAAAGTAGGGCCTATCGTAGCCAAGAGAAGCTACGTTCTTGAGAAATTCTTTGAAGGTAAATTGGTTTTTTTTGTCAATTATTGAAAAAGTTCATATCTTATTAGTTTCTGGTATTGTATTACATTGAATTTTCATGTACTTTTAATATATGCTTGTACTTTTGATATTCGGTTCCAAAACTGATTGGGTTAAGGTTATAGCTTTAGCCTAGTTGGTGGGTGTTTCTCGTAAAGGACATGGAGTAGCATACTAGGGGCAATTGAATGCATTTCATGTAAAGCTGTAAGGCTATGTTTGGCACACCATAGTGGAATGTAATATGATGTAATTAAACGCATTTTTCAGTTCAATGTATGTGAGCACCCCCTCTGCTTAATGTGTTCGAACGGATCTTTGATTGTGCAATGGTGTTGATTGTACAGGAAATCCAGTGCGAATAATGCAATGGTTTTCTAACTTTGATGATGGAGGTGGATTGCAACATAAGAAAGGTGCCAGAGCCTTATCTCAATTTGCTTTCATGAACCGAGATATATGTTGGGAGGAGCTTGAGTGGAAGGGAAAACATGGGCAATCACCTGCAGTGGTTGCAACGAAGCCTCATTACTTTCTTGATTTGGATGTCCAACGAACCGTGGAAAATTTTCTTGAAAATGTGCCCGAATTTTGGTCATCTAGCGAGTTTGCTGAGACCTTGAGAGATGGTGATATTTTGTTCATTGATACAAAATACTTCATAGAGTTTTTTGTTGGCTTGATGTATAAAGAGGAAGCAAGAGATGTTTGGGAAGTCATAAGTGAGTTTCTTATGCAGGAATCTTTTTCTTCATTGTGTAATCACCTACTAATCACTTTTGAAGAAGGAGAATTGTTCACGTTTTTGATAGCATTTCATAGATATCTAAGCCCAAGAATGGAATCAATGGAGTTTTGTAACTCATCTTGTTGGCTCGAGCTTGTACTTTCTAAATTTAGTGAATGTGAATCAATTGATCAGCTACTTCTGTTAAGTGCGGTTATCAATCAAGGACGCCAGCTTCTGCGGCTTGTGCGTGATGATGAAGAGTCAGAGGAACAATCAAAAATCAAAGAGATTGTATCTCAGGTCTGCACAATCTCAGGCAGTGCCAACAGCTTGGCCCCCTTACTGAATGCATGCATCAAGATGAAAAGGACAGAATCAATTAAGTTCTTGGGCCTGCAGTCTTGGGTTCTCCATTATGCATTATCAGTTGGAAGCCAGAGTTCAGAGTCATGGGAATTTTTATTTTCAAATAATGGTATACGTTTCCATAAATCTGATAAATATGAACTGCTACATTATGATGGATTGCTGAAAGAGAATGAATCTGAATTGGATAACGATGCATCAATTAAAAGAAAGCACAGGAAGGAAAAGAAAAGTAGAAAAAGGAGAAGAAGAAGATTGGATGATGACGATTTATATGACAATGGGCTATTAGATTTTGATGCATCAAATAATCAGCAGGACTTGATTGTTGGGGCTGGAAGTTGGTTGCTCTCTACAGATGGGTTCTCTGCATCATGGACCAGTGTGAGCTCAATAATGATCTTCCACTGGAATTGTGTAGATTTTTTTCTTGCAACATTATTATTATTTTTTATACCATTGCACTCTTCCATGTTTTATTGACATGAAAATCTTGTCAAGTATATTCACAACTTTTTTTATTAATTAAAGATGCCTGAAACTTGTCAAAAAATATCTGGCATTGAATCTTAGATGACACTATCTCCCTCATTTCAACTATCATTTGAGGTTTTTTTTTTTTTTTTTTGTCTCACTTCTTTTGTCCTTCTGGAAATTAAGCTAATTGTAGATTTTGCTTGTTGAGTTTAAACTTAGTCTTTGTACTCTTCAATGTAGTTGCAAAGAGATTAGTAGTGGTTTTAGTGAGTACCATTGTCTGAATGACTATTTTGAGGCTGTTTTTTTCCTGTGTTGCAAAAGCATTGAAGCTGATATTTTTTCTGATGTTTTCAAGTATTCCTTGTTGGTCCTTGCCCTTGCCTCCATCTTGTTGTGTGTATGACTGACCTTACTCTCATTAGCATGTAGTTGGTTAGAGTTGTTAAAAATATCTGACCGTCAACTATACTGTGCAGGTGGATTTGCCTGAACACCTCTCAAAATTTTGCTTTTCTAAGTGGATGAAGTGGCTTTTTGCCAAGTGATATATGCCTTAATGCATGCAGCCTATGGTAAGACATCTAACGTCAGCTGTAGTTTGCTAACTTCTTAAGAATATGAATATGATTCTAAATTCATTCTCTGTTTTCCCCTTAACCACTGTGTATGCTGCTTTACAAAATGATTAGACTTGTAAATTTCAGCGGAAGGAATACTGTTGGAAGTGAAAGGTTTCATACTTCCATCAGTTTTGCTTTTAACATTGATCAATCAATTTTTTTCTCTGAAGGTTGATAATCTGTGAAAAGCAAAATTATTTCTGGGGAGATGTGAGTTGTAAGTGCTCCTGACCAATTAACGCGGGAACTCCAGATGGTGTAAGACATGCCAAATTGTTTTTTCCGAGGCTTCAAGGGTTTGAACTTTGGCAGGGAAAACATTTTTCGGTGATCATTAATGCATGAGGTTTTACTCTCATACTTTTTATGGCTATTTTGAGCCTTTTACCCATGTCAAATTTCCTGAGAACTGAAGTCTTATGTTGTCATATTAACACTTTTTGTTTTACTCCTGAGCCTAGGTTTTAGTACTCCAAACTGGTCAATATGAGATGGGAGAGCCAGCCGGTGAACAAAGATGCGCAGATTCAAGAGTTATGAGAAGTGTAAAACTATATTTTTCCCCATGCAATTTTTTTTTTGGCTTCGATCAACATGCTGGTTGGTTCGTTCTGGAGAAAGAATGGTAGTTAAATCCTCATAAGAACGCTCTCTCTCTTTCTCTCACCAACATTCAGTTTATGTCACTCGTATCTATAGCATCAAAGTTTCTGAGCTTGTTGAGCCACTGGCAGTACGCGTCCATCCAGATGCACACAGATTTGTAATTTTAAGATTATTTGATTTTTTAGGTTGACCCAAAATTTGAAGTTTCAATACTCAATAACTAGTTATAGATATTGTAAACTAAATGAGAGACTCACACAATCGACTCTGTTCTTGCCTCCTTTTTCTCTTTTTGCAATGTTTACAACGCAGATAACTTTTGTTCATCTCAAACATTATATTGTGAATCTATAAATGATTTCATACATATTCATTTATTATTAAGTCTGTTATATAATTCATTTAGACTAAATTAACTCTTCCCAGACCAAGTTAAGCTTATGCATATCCCACTTCATTGTAATTCACGCATAATGTACAATTTGAACAATCACATATTGATTACTCATGAAGGGGCATCGAATGAGCAATTGTACAAACATGAAAGTGTCAACATCTTAATTCTCAAAGAGCTTTATCATCATCAGCTATCCATGAGATTGCAGTTTTGGCATCTTTGGTGCCTACAAAATGCAGATATAAGCATGAAAGTGAGTCAGGTCGAAAAATTAAAAAACAAAAAAAAACAAAAAAAAAGTGTGTTGAACCGAATGTGGCATAATGTTCTTGTGAGAGATGAGCAATGTTAAGGTAATTTGTCGCTCTCTGGGAAGATCAATTTCAAATAATCACTCCTAGAAGGCTAAACCTTACAATGCCTAAATAGCAATGTAATACAGGGGCTTGGAATGATCGAAGGCCAACAACCTCCTCAGAGGACTTGCCAAACTCAAATCAAATGGTGGGGAAGAGAATTGGCACACTAAACATGATACAGCAGTAATGACCAACTCAAGAAGTCTAAAATTTCCTCATGGATTCCATATTGGATTGTCTTGAAAATTTAAATGAACAGGCTAATGAACAATCTGTTTCACAAGTGCTAATTGGTTCTCTTTCTTATATAGTATTAATATGTAGAGAGTTGCAAACCACAACCACCACGTGGGAATTGGGAATGGAGACTATACAGAACAGATAAAAATCATTTTGAGACTATAACTATCCAAGATATACAAAAAAAGCAATACAACTATATAAGAAAAAAGGAGGAAGATAAATCCAGCTATATGGGAATATCAGACAGAAATTAAGCCTAGTGAAGGGCCTATGAAGAAGAAAAAGAGGCTTGACTTCCTCAAAAGTTTAACTGATGATGTGATTCCCAGAACATGAAAGATGTTCCAAAAGGTCAAACCCATCATCCAGTCAAACAATGAAAAAAGCCAGCATTAGCGAAATTATCGCATTGACAACCCTCAAGGAACCATTGGAAACAGGTGCACCTGAAACCTCAGCAAGAAACAAAACAGTGACCAAGATGGAAAGCATAAAAAGCAATGACAGCTCACCCATCAAAGTACATCATGTAGGAGGAATGTATGCTAAAAGTCCAGATAATTCTCCAGTCAAAACAACTCGATTTAATCCTAGACTATTTGGGGTCAGCTATAAACCACATTTCGACATGCTTGGCCAAAACCCCATCCTGTCATTCTCTGGCCACCACTTTTTGATATCCCAGTGATCACTAATATTTATCTGATTATTTAAATCTTCAGATGAGAAGTTCAAAAGCATAAATTTAACAGCAGAATACAAAAATTGTTGCATATGAACCAAGAACTATATAGTCTTGCACACACATGTTTCAGAGATGTGACTAGCTGTTAACTTAGGTTAATGAGAAAAATGTTTTGTCATCATACATGTAATACTCAAGAGAAAATAATGGTGTGGCAATATCAGAGACTTACCAAATGAATACAATGGCAGGCTAACATACTTTGGACATGAGCTCCTTGAAGAATAAATATTTTCAATTATTGATCCAATTACACAATCCCGAGGCTGTCAAAGCAACATTCAGAGGACAAATCAATTTCTATGTAAAAAGCAAAAACAATTAGAGATACAAGTTTTTGCACAACAAGGGTACTTGAATCATGCCATATTACCGTGAAAAAAAAAAAAAAAGAAAGAAAGAAAGAAAGGAAAAAGAAGATAAAAATAGTAGGAACTCAGAAAAACTTTAACTTTACACAATCAAGGTTCAAAACCTTCACGTCAAAAGATTAGATACTAAGCATGCTAAAATTGTATACTGCTAAACTATTGATATCATAAAGAACAAATAATAACTTTGTATCGAGCCTTCATTACATGTAGACAGTGCATGTGTATATTTATAATCTATAATACATACATATATATATATATATATATATATAAGTACGAATGGAAAAATATTGAGTCTCTAAAATACCTCTCCATACTCTAATTGATAAAAAAATATTATTAAAGAAAATTTAATTTTATTATAATGAAATAACTTTTAATTTTATTGAATAATCTAATCACATTTTAATTAGTAAACTTTTACTTCTATTATGATTAGAAATATAATTTAATAAATATTGGGATAACTAACATTGGAACTACTACTATTAAACTTGTTGAATACAGTATTTTATCAAGTAATGAATATATAAATCTATAAATTTATAAATCTAAACACAAATAAAGAAATGTAAGAATTACTAAATTATAAGAAATATAAATAACAACTATTCCATTAATTTGTAATAGAGAGAGTTAATAATTATCAGAAGAAGATAATGATAACAAACTTAATAATTTCAAATTAACAAAAGCTTGAAGTGTTAATTATTGACAATCAAAAGCAACAAATTCTTTATAACGAAAAATAATTAAAACTAAACATCTATGTATATAGTAGTATGATAAAACAAATTCCTAATTAGAATAGTATTATAGAATAAATTCATAATTATAATAGGATTATATTAAAATAATAATAATAATAATCAAATAGGAAAATAAACACGTATGATCCCAATGTTAGCTATCCCAATATTTATTAAATTATATTCCTAATTATAACAGAATTAAAAATTTCTAATTAAAATAGAATTAAATTATTCAATAAAATTAAAAGTTATTTCATTACAATAAAATTAAATTGTCCTTAATAATATTTTTTATCAATTAGAGAACGCAGAGATATTTTAGAAACTCAATGTTCTCTAATTCGTACTTTTATATATATTATAGATTATAGATAATTTATATAATCATTTTTATCATAAACAAATATACAAACTTATAGTAAATATTTAAATAGAAAAAATTGAATCTATCCATTTATTTTTTTCTCAGTATCTTATCATACATATAATAAACTTTTGAAATAAACAAAAAAAAAAAAATTATAAAACAAGCACAAATAACAGGTATCAACGTGCAACGCATGTTCTAAAAAACTAGTTCTTTTCTAAATGAATGAATCTAATGCTAAACACACAAGTCTAGGAAGCATAAATGGAAGAGCCTAACCTTGAAATCCTTATAGAAGCACAAATGAAGTTCCTCCACTTCACCTCTTGAGCAAACAATAAATGGGGTGGCATGGAAAGCATTTTCGATGGCAGAGACAATTCCCCCAAGAGGATATTTTTCAGTATTTGAAGGAACATATCCCGCTTCATTCAGTACTTTCTAAATCAGATATTGCACAAAACAACCAGTGGTACAATTAGATAAACCACAACTACATAAGTTCTTGCCAAAATATTACAACATGAAGTGACTGGCATGTGCAAGCAAATAAATATAACCAAAAATTACATTCAACTCATAGACACAGCCATAAACCTTGTGAGTGATTGATTGTTCATACAATAGGATTTCAACTACAATCCAACAAACAACTAAAGGCAATTTGGAAACAAAAATGAGATTCCATGAAGACTACAATTTAGGAAAATCTAGGCAGTGGTTTAATTCATTATAGTGATAAAAATTCATGTTTCAGGTTTGAGGTTTTATCCAAATCCTTGACTTTGCAAACAGATAATATGAAATAGACACACATCTATAATCTTCTCAAAAATCTTAAAACATAATCTGTGCTTTCTTTTTTCATCTTTAATTCCACTATGATGTTCAAGATTCTAGTTTATGTTATAAATGAAAATAGCTAACTGTAAAATGCATGAAAACAAAAGTTAATAGTTTAGTAGCAAAACTGGTTTCCCAGCACTTACCGTGACATTATACTTAAAATAAATATTGAGGGTCGTTAAAAAGTAACTGTATTCATCTCTAACAACTGGAGCAGAGCAAGTCCCATGCTTCTCTGCAAGTACAATGTGAAAAAACAAAAATTTAGAAATAGGAAATATATTAATTTCAAATTTTCAAATGAAATTCAAATTTGCATACAAATTCTTGAGGGGGATACGTGTGAGAATTCCATCTAAATTTATTAGTCAATGCGTCATAAAAAAGACAGTGGCCATGTAGATGCGATTGATTTTTCTAGTTGATTTCTTTAAAATGAAACACCTCCCAATCAGATAAGCATTTTCATGCAATAGAGCAAACACATATCAAATTCTTGAGTTTTTCATAACATTTAAGATCACATTCTTTCACAAATGAACTCAGGGATGGCATAGCAATTTCTGTTCATTAACAGAGTTGCAGCCAAATATCATTCCCAACTTTGCAAGCAAACATTCTCATTAAACACAAAGGCTGTAGTGTGCTATTCCCACCAGACACATGGGCTTCCAAGCTGTATTCCTTACAATGAAACCTCTGCCATCTCTGTCCCCTTATTTTTCTTGCAAACAGCCCGACAAAGTCAAAAGACACTTGAAAGTAAATACATTTTCCTAATTTATTTATTTCAACAAATTAGTTGGAGAGCAGGGACACAAGCTTCCATAGAGTCCGGCATTTCTACATTCATGACTTTTTTTAGATGTGAAGCTAAAATAGTTAAATTTCACATCTTGATGAGAAGGCACTTGATAAAGAGGGCACCGATTAGCATTTCATTTTATGTCCAAGAAAAAAGCGGATGGTTAACTTTATAAGTCAATTAAATCATATGACAGCAAAGTTAAAGATAGTTACCCCACTGCCAATCAGCATTTCCCATTCAGCCATCGTCGAGCAGATAAAGCAAAGCATATTAGATTTGCATCGTGGCTAAGGATAATTTAGCAATAAAAAGTTTCTATGGTTGATAACCACCTCATGTGCCCAAAATGATCCTCTTGTACCGTGACAAGTCGATGGAGAACCGCAACTTAAAGATGGCCAATACTTCTCTAGAGCATCAGTCAATGATGAGATCTGCATGTTAGAAATTAACTTTTGTAAGTCTTAACACATGGTTAACATGAAAACTAAATCTAATACGTATTATAGGAAAGAACTATCTTTTAAAATATTTATGCCAACCAATATACAAGCACACAGAATATGTATCACACAGAATTTTTCAGTTCTCAGTTAGAAAGAATCATAAAATAAAGCATCACCACAATTTTTTGATAACTCTATATCTACTTGGAACCATTTCTCATTCTAACCATACATTGGAAATTCTGTCTGAGTTATTTTCTAATATTTAGAACTCCACCAGATAAGTGGAAACCCATATACATATCATATTAAAATGAAAAAGATAAGTTAAGTTACAACAAAAAATATACCTCTTTTTCATCAAAGTTGGATCGTGTACAACAGGCAGGCCAGGTTCCATCATTATAGTCAGGCCATAGTCCATCTGCAGCACAATTACATTTAACGTATCAACATATTTCTTGTCATGCATCCCATGGGTCTAAGAGACGGATAAGGTTAAGTTACTGCCACACAACAAGAAGAAAGACTAAAACTACAGCCCATTCCATACATAAGCCAGAATTAGCTCATTTCAAAAATGATTTAAAAGAGGCAAAATTGCAAGAAATAAAACTAATCCTTGTCACGTCATGTTCGCAACAACTTAATGATCCATGACGAAAGAACGAAGAAAGTCGTTTGGAAGTTTCCAAAAAAATAAAAATAATAACAATGAATAAAAGGGTTATTTCAATGCTTTTGAAGATCGCTTTGCAAACTGAAAAGTTGAAGACTTATAATAAGAAAAAAGATCCCGAATGGCCAACAAGCAGGCTCAACCACCATCTTGCTCCCCCAAATAAAGAATAACAGAATTAGTAAATGAGTTACAACAAAACAGATCCACAGACTTATACTTACGGATTGTAAATTCAGTTGGAGCATTTGAACTGAGGAAAAAACAATCAACAGAGATATTAGTTCCAGGTTTGCATGCATAGAATATTACAAATGCAACATAGAATGATGGTAATCATCAAAAGAAGTGCAAGCCATAAAGAAGCACATAGAAGGATCAAAATTACTGAATTATTCAAGAAAACCAAGGAAAGAGGGAGAATGTAAACATGTTTGATTCTAAATGATCACCAAACTACTGCATTCATTTCCTCTAATTCCAAATTCAAGAAAATAGTCAAGGGTTGTTTGGTTATCTTGCTTTTCTTGAAAAGAAAAAAGATAAGAAAATCTTTGGCCTTTTTATGCTAATGATAATCTTAAAGCATTAAAAACATAACTAAAACAGGAAAAAAGAAAGAAAATAATTTAAATTCGATTTTTTCACCCAAAATAAATAAATAATGTACAACTTTTTCTAAATAATGTAGAAAGTACCCTCGGCAACAAGCATTTTTGGAGCAACAATGGCGAGTACGGTGACAGAAAGTGCCGGGCCATTGCAGAGACAACTTAAAATAATCGAACTCTCTCTGTGCAGGACTTCCCCGGACCTCGGCAATCAGTAAAAACGACGCCGTTACAAGTAGCACAAGAGCTAGCCGAAGATGAACCGAGAGAGACGCCATTGACCTCGATTCGCAATGTGATCAACAGCTTATCTTACGCGATTTGCAGGCTTGAGATAGAGGGCGAGAGCTACTGTCTACTGAGGGTACATCGGTAATTCAGTTGGCGGTTGTAGGATAAAAAGGGCCCCACATAGGAGATGCTTTTCGTCGTGGATTGCAATAATTACAGAAGCTTGAAGAAGCTAACTATAAAAACTAAAAAGCAGAATTGATAATAGGTGGATTCAAAGATTTTTCTTTTGAAATTGAAATATTTTTTTGAAAAAATTATATTACATGATTTGAAATAAATTTTAATAAAATTATATTCATTAAGAGAATAGTTTCTACTTCAAATATTATTCGCAATTTATATATTTTTTATATATTTTTGAAATTTAACAAAAAATTATTATTCTTTTCTTTCTTTTTAAATATGAACGGAGTGCATATATATATATACTGACATGTTACAATGTGGTAACAAAGAAGCCCTAAGAAATAAATTTGAAGTGCTAAATCGTAAAAAAAAATAACTTATTTTTGAATTATTTTTTAACTTTTAAATTTAAAAATAATTAAATTAGTCTTTCATATTAATATTAATATCATTAATAATATTTAAAAATTTTATTTTTTAAATAAGTAATCGAATAATTAATAATATCAATAATATTATTTTCAAATAATAAAAACTTTTCATTACTATTATTTAATTTGATAATATTAAATATTTTTTGTGTTATATTATATATGGAACATAAATAATTTTTAAGGGGATGAGTTGATAAGGGAATTTATTTTAATTTTTTGAAAATAATTTAAGTTAACATTAATATTAATGTCATTTATATATTCAATATTTTTCAGTTTTTTCTGATAATTAACTATCTTTCGGGGCAGATGTTATATGATATTTAAAAATAAAAATATTATTTTTATTATAACAAATAATAATTTTTAAGAATCCAAATATCAAATATATTATACTTATTAATTTTTCAAAAAAATAAAATAAAGAATAATGTCTTTCCCAAATTCTTGCAAAATGATTAATATATTAACATATACATATATACATAAATCAAAATTTATAATTAAGCTTGAAATTTTTATTTTTTAGAAATATTTTAAAATAATTTTTATAAATATTATTATTATTAAATTTAATTTGAGTAAATAATCTAAAATCTAGGCATAAATATAATAAATATTAAAATTTTAAAAAAATTCATCAAAATTTGATCAGATTTGAAATAGGTAGAAAAATATTGTTATTTTTTATACAATAGAAAATATACATATCAATTTATCATAAAAATATATTTCTACTTTACAAATAATGACATTAAAAAATAAATTTTAATTTAATTTAATTAAAAAAAGTATAATGACAAGGTGAATTTTATGATTTAGATGGCATTGCATTGAATAAAAATAAACATTTAATTGTAATAACAATTAATAAAATGCTTTTATAATTATGAAATAATTTTTGTAAAATCATACCTTAGTTGATATCAAAACTGAACACATTTCATCATTTCATTGCCTCAATACACTGATCAAACTCACATCTATAAAATGCTATGAAAATAATTTTAAATTATTTGCAAAAAATCCATTTCTTTTTATTGAAAGTATGATGCGATTTTTTTTATGGTTTCGTTTATAGATTTTGTAAAAATATGAAAGTAAAAAAATCAAAATGAAGAAAATAAATACTAATGACATTGTTAATTATTGACGGAAAGAAAGTGAAAAAATTTTAACATACTAATGATATTAGTAATTTTATTAATTTATTTAAAAATTAAAATTTTATTAATTAAATTCTCTATTTAAAATAATTTTTAAAAATATAAATAATTTTTAATTCAATAATTAACACTGTTACATATTTATATAGATAGATTAATTAAGAAAATTTTATCATTAATATTATTTTTAAATAGTAAAATATTTTAGTTTATACTCTCT
The DNA here is from genome assembly GCA_947857235.1 of Jatropha podagrica. Classification (NCBI taxonomy): domain Eukaryota; kingdom Viridiplantae; phylum Streptophyta; class Magnoliopsida; order Malpighiales; family Euphorbiaceae; genus Jatropha; species Jatropha podagrica. The sequence continues at coordinate 39,702 of CANUEP010076922.1, read as the reverse complement.
AAAAAATATTTTAGTTTATTTTTTAAAATTTAATAATATTAAATGCTCTAGTTTTTTATAATTAAGTAAATAATTAATAATATCATTAATCATTTCAAAATGTAAAATTTTTCAAATTTTCAAGGATAGATCAAATTAGTAATATTTTTAATAATATTATCATTTATAAAAAATTTAATATTATATATATATATATATATATATATATGTGTGAAAGCAGAGCAGTAATTTGTATTGTAAAGAAGTCAAATGTACGTGGTACAAGTTGTCACTTGGTATTATGATGTTAGAATTCTAATACAATTTAGTATTGTAAGAATTTATCAGTATAACATCAATAAAAAAATTTATCTCTAACATTCAATATATTAATATAAATATATTTAGTAGCACAAAATAATTAATAAATAATTCATCACTAAAAAAAAGTGCGAATAAATAATATATTATTATTAAATAAATAATATATAAATTTAAAAATATAAATTGAAATGTATTAAATATAATAATTTTTAAAAAGTAGGACATCCATATGTTTAGAACACACCATACTAAATAAGACAGTAATATTTTAAATATAAATAAATAATTAATTATTTATAATAAATTATAAACATAAAATAAATACATAAAACTTAAGTTCTTATTTAAATGTCACTAAAACAAATTAAAAAAATATCTCATTTTCTTATTAGTAATAAAAGAAAAATCTCGGTTGATTAACTTAATCTATTAAATAATTTTATAGATTGCATGAATATGAAACATGAGGTACAAAAACATATGAGATATAATAATTTTTTAAAATGGTAGAATATTCATACGCTTAAGATATAATACACTAAATAAGTAATATATTAATATTTTAAATAAATAATTAATTATTTATAATAAATCATAAATATAAAAAATAAAAAAATAATTTCTTATTTCTATATAATTAGTTAAATTCTTCAAATTATTATCACTATTGAACAATTATTAATAAGGTGTGTGCATTTTTTTATAAAAGTCATATCATATATGACTTTTATTATTATTAGTGAAAGTATCGTATAATATTTAATAAAGCATAACTTAAATAGGGATAACAATTTCACCTGATTCAGGGAGTACCCAATCAGATCCAATATGATTTTAGCGTATTTAGATAGTGAATAAATAAATTTGAAACGGGTTCAGATATTTTTCTAGTACCCATATCGAGTTTGAATTGAGTTTAAGAATAAGGAAAATTATATACATACATACACATACCATTTTAATCATATCAATGCTATATTATGTTTAATATTTATATTATATTTTTTTATTAAATCAAAAATAAACTTTTATAATTTTTACTTAATTTTTATTTTTGAAAATAAAAAAGATATATTTTTAATGTGAATAAATTTTGGTATTTTAATAGGTAATTATAATCAAGTTTAGAATGGTTCAAGTTATTGAAGGTATATTTCTAAATGATTTTGGGTACCTAAATTTATAATCAGGTATTAAATAAGTTTGGTATGCATTTCACAATCATTTTATTATTTTTAAATGATGTTATAAAAAATTATTTTATTTTTTAATATTATTTTGGGCATAATGCGGGTGCCAACATTAATAATAATAAGTTTTTAAAAATAAATTACAAAAAGGAGCTAAAACTAAAATCTTGGTTTTCTTTTTAGAAATTCAAAATGAAAAAGCACTAATAAGTAATAACAAAATAATAAACTTTGTTTTTTTTTTTAAATATAAAATTTGTGTTAAGTCAAACTAAACCCATCACCAAAAAAAAAAAATAATACAATAACAATAAATAAGCAAAAGAGAGCAACAGGAAGCAGGGCCAACAACGACAAACAAAGACCAAGCCCTGAAAATCTCTAGTCCTCATTCGCTTGCCCTCTTTCTCTCTCTCCCTCTTGCTTTCCAAACCCTAGTGTAACTTTTTGCAGGATCACCATTGAAAATTACTCCTTCTCAAATCTTCTTTTTGATCTGTCAATTCCACTAATCCCACGCTCTTTACTGTTATTTCCAATACCAATAGATTCTAAAAACTCTCACAAATCCAACATTTTTAGCATTTCAATTCCTCTGGTTAAATTCCTCAACTTGCGATTTCAGCTTGTATTTTCTAGTAAAGGAATTGAATTTATTGCTTTTCGCGTAGGGAGTATTAAAAGGTTCTCGGAGATTGGTGCTTATAGTCGAGGAGGATTTAGTTGTGGAGAGAAGAAGAAAGAAGAGGAGGAAGAAAGGAAGTGGAAGACAGGGTTTATTTTACCTATTTGTCCCTGTAATATTGAACAGGAAAATTTGGGTATCCATGTCAAAGGTATGCTTAATTTTTTTTATCTAATGTTTGTTTTTGTATAAGGGTTTTATTAGGAGTTGTTTGTAGCTAATTTCCCTGCCTCTTTATTTTCTCTGTGTAATGCAAATAACTTAATTTATTTTTGTTCATAAAGAACTAAATAAGAAAAAGAAGATGGGTCAATGTTGTGTGCCATCTTTCACTTTCTGGATTTGGTAGCTATGAGCTGAATGGATAATTTTACGCAGTGTGTATAAGCGGTAAAGGATAATATTTCACTAAAGAGGCGATTTTGGTCGATAATTGATGAAACTACTGTGCAATTTTTGAAGTATTGCTTTCAAATTGCAAATCTATTGCCTCTATTTGGCAACTATTGCCTTAAGGGTAGTGGGTGTAGAGACTAGGTTAAATGCCACAATTTAGCGGCTTCATTTGGTTCACAGAATTTAGAATATTGCTGGAATGAATAACTGTTCTTCAATAAATTGGTGTCGCACAAAATGGTGAAATATCCATTTTGTATAGCAACTATTCTACTTTAAATTTCAATTACGTTGATATATTATAAATCTATCATACAGAATAACTATTTCACATTTTCGGAACTATTTCGTAAACAAGGCATAGCATAAAGCTGGTGGACATAGAAGTTATAGAATGAGCATGGTAGTGTTGGTTGATTTTTATGTGAACATTGAACGACCAGAGCTATAGTTGACTAGTAACTCTTGAACATTTACTATCATCATAACTGTTTTGGAGTGATTGGAATGGAGATATTACTAACTTGTGAATGCCATTGTTGATATCTTTTTATATCCTTTCTTATGCTATGAAAACCAAGAGCATATGACAAATATCAGACTTCAATTTTTCTACTGGGAAGAGCTGCGAAAGTGGCTCATCTTGTTTGCTTGGGAATTTCATATTTGCAAAACTCAGTTAGTTCTTTGCTAGCAAAGAACTTCTCTCACACTTGACCATGCTTGACTGCTAGAATTTGTCTTCAACTCTTCTATCTTTTTGATTTGAGGTGGATACAATTTGATATGTTGGCAACATGAAAAAGTAACCTTTTGTTGGATATGTGACTGTGAATTAGAAAAATAACCCTAATCCAAAATTAGGTTAGAGAGGATCCAAGAGAATATTGAAAGAGAGGACAAAGAGACCGATATCTCAACCTAAATAGGCTCTGGTTACACAATCAGGAAAATTAAAAAACCAGAATTAGTTTCTATAATTACTCAAAAGTCTGAAATCTGCTTCGAAGCAGAACATTACAGCCCTTCATAAAGCATCAAACTACCTAATGAAAAGGGACTTTGAACATGAAAACACAATTCTATCAATCAGGCTTTGACCAAAATAATAGAATTATAGAAAGTACTTGATAATCCAAAAATATAAAATTGCTATAATGGTGTGAACAGTAAAACTAAATTCTGGACTCTTGTTTCTGTTTTGGACCTAAACTAAAATATTATGTTTGTTAGTATGTCTACAGAATCAAGAATGATATTTGCAACAAGGAGTTTGCGGTATCTGAATGTGCTTCTATAAATGAAGCATAATTATGAACAAAGTAGCAGGTGTAGGAACCCCAATGTTTATCTTTGATGAGGATATGGTAGCATTCAATCATGTCAGCAATACAGAATGTTATTGAAAAGCTGCAGGCAGTAACTAATTGCTGCCCATGGGGGATAATGGAGGATGGGTTATTTTAAACTGTTGTTATTATTGGCTTATCACCATTTCTTAGAGCACAGCAGTCCAGCTTATGTTCCTTCAAAAAGTGGTTGTAAGCATAGAAAATAAATTAATCCACAGACTGAAGAGTCCATCTCTTTGGAATGGATATGACAGAATTTGGTTTCGCATGTTGCTTCTGAACTATAACCCAGCATGTGATAGAACAAGAATTCAAGGGTAATTTTGGGGATGTAAACGTAATTTCTCCATATGAAAATACTGGAATAAACCAACTATGAATGTCTTGTTATGCATTTTGGTATGGATACATCTCTAAATATACGACTTAGCTTAAGCAGAACTTGGTTAGCTGCTTTCTTACTTCTTTATTTCTTAGGATTTGATTTTTGTTGATGTTGAATTTCATTTTAATGAAAAATTCTTCCGCTAATAAAAAATTGCAGTTAATGGTTTACCTTCTCACGAAACATTGACCCATGGATCCTGAAGGCAAGAAGTTTGGAGGAGGTAAGAATTCATTTTTAGAACATTTGCGTTTTGTTGTTCTTCTTTCTCTCTTCATTCCCCCAAAGTTGTTGGATCTTTGATTTGCTGTCATCTTACTCTATATTATAATGTTTAGGAAAACATTTCAAAGGTGGATCACTTTTTCTTACACATTTCTGTGTTTTAATCAAACTTTAAAACTGTAGATTTTACATCCAGTTGTTCATGTATCATGTCACATTATTAAATTCATTTTTCTTGTGCTCAACTTCCATTTCCTGCTATCTTACTTCGTGAGGGATAAGAAGCTGTTTTAGTTTTTTTTGCCTCAGAATGAATGGTAGCATGGTTTGAATTAAGACTTTCCTTATGATCTGGTACAATTGATCTCATCAAATGAGTTTTCCGCTATCAAAATGGAAACAACGATTAGTGGATATTGGTACTGTCATCACAGTGCATTTGAAATTCTTGCAATCTTTGAGTGATAATTATTCCTTGCTGATTAACTTATTGAAAACATCCTCTTGTCATCATTTTGGTATAAGTTTTTATATATGGTTAATTCAATTACTGGGTATGCATTTTGGATTTGTAACTCTCAATCCTACAACCACAAACACAACCACAACCACAGACCACAGACATACCACCATTGTTCTTTTGGGGAAAAATTCATCTCTTCTATAACAAATTTTGAAAATTGGATTCCTTTTACCAGGTTGACATTCACACAATTTTATTTAACATGCCAAATAGCAAATCTAAGCAATTTCGGAGCATCCATATTTGTGTTTAAGTTTATGTTAAACTCACACATGGACACAACCACATCAGCATTTAAATTTTATTCCATGTTTGATCAATTCTAAATGTTTGAGAAGGTTTGAAGGATTTTTAACATTTGAATGATTGGCACATCAGTTTAATCGCTTTATTAATGTTGTCATTCCAAAATTCTGAATCCTACACCTTTCTTCAGACAATTAAAAGAGTGGAAATGAAATAAGAAATGGGGAGGTAAAGTTTGTATTTACTGACCTTGAGGGCAGATCGTTTGATGTTTACACTTACGTGATGCTGTTGTCTTTGAAACTTCAGGACCAAGAGAGCTGACTGGTGCTGTTGATCTTATAAGTCATTACAAGTTGTTGCCCCATCACGACTTCTTCTGCAAGCGATCACTTCCTTTGTCAATTTCCGACACGCATTATCTTCACAATGTTGTGGGAGACACTGAAATCAGAAAAGGAGAAGGCATGCAATTGGATCAGCTTATTCAGAATACCTCCTATTCAAGAGAAAGCAAAATTCGCATACAGCCATTTGACCTAGATGTACTCAGAGAAGCCTTCCAATTTAAGGAAACCACTCCTGTAGATTTGCCTTCTGTAAGAAATATTCTTCCTTGGCTTCTGTTCCCATGTCTTTAGGCGTACTTTTCACTTTGGATGGCCTGCGGCGGATGTGGAATTTTTTTCCTGGGGTCAACATATGATTTTTGGAAAAGAAAAGAGAGGTCAAATAAGTAACAAATTAAAATTGAGGGGTTTAATTTAGACATATATATATATATATATTTGAGTGTGTGTGTGTGTATTAAGAAGAAGAGGGGTCAATACTCTAGATCCGCATGCTACTTATTTGGTTGTGCAATTATCAGTATGATATTCTGCTATAGAGCCCTCTGGTTGAGGCAATGAAACTTGTTTTTTTGATCTTTTTCCTTGTCATCTGCTTTAGGCCGAGAAGGGGACTCCTACAATTGCAGCGAAATCAAAAAGTGAGTCCAAAGACAAGGAGAGAAAGCATAAAAAGCACAAAGATAAAGACAAGGAGAAGGATAAAGAGCATAAGAAGCACAAACACCGCCATAAAGATAAAGATCGAAGTAAAGATAAAGACAAGGAGAAGAAGAAGGATCGAAGTGGTCATCATGATTCTGGTGGTGATCACTCTAAAAAACACCATGAAAAGGTCAGGGTCATTGCTTTCTTGTTACTATTGCTTGAATGCATCTCAATTTGCTGTAAATGGGAAACAATAAAAATATTCAACTACTTCGCAGTTGATTGTGATTTTTAAAGTGCAAGTTTACCAATGCTGTGGGGTTTCTTTTTCTCCTTTTCTAAAATGTGATATAATTGAATTTCAATGCATTGTATCTTTGGAATGTGCATTCAGAAAAGGAAGCATGATGGAGACGAAGATCTTAATGACGTTCACAAGCACAAAAAAAGTAAGGTAATGTAGATCTGACTCATTGGTTTTTGCTGTACTTCTCCGTTCTTTTTTATGAATATGTTAATAGGACAACCTTTATTCATTAGTTCTTTGTTTCCTATAAACAAGCCCTCTAATACTGTTTCTTTTTATATTTTTCCTTCAGCATAAGAGCTCTAAAATTGATGAAATTGGCGCCATTAAGGTAGCTGGCTGAAGTGGTTGACAGAATATGGTTCATTTGTTGTCTGAGTGGTTATTGTTGGGAGCTTGGAAAGGATTTTCATTTAAGGTAGTCTAATTGTTTGAGGTAAACACCTTGTTTGCCCTCATATAATTTTCAGCTCTGCCTTTCACTTCTGCTTTTCACCTGTCTTTTAATTTAGGAACAGTGTGTGAATGTACTGAGAATAAGCAATAGTATCTATCTGTTTCACAGTGGCTAGAATCATATTGCCAAGACCAATTTTTTACTTCCCCCTGTCTATAGGTTGCTACTTTCCTTGTGCCCTTTAGTTTTATACAGCTTCTTTCTAGCCGGAATTATCTTAGCCGTTTTATCAATGTGTTTGTCGTAAACATGAGTCAAATAGAATTGGGTTGTGTATACTATGTTAATTCAGACTAGCCCTTCTTTCTACTTCTTTTTTTTTTAAAAAAAAAAAATTTCAAATTTAGATTAACGTGACAATACTTTCAGTTGTTTTCCCATTAAATTTAATATTACCTGTGAATTCAAACCCTAAAGAAAGCTATATATAAATATTTTGATCTTGAGCAATTACAAGATTAAATGTCTGCTAAAATTGTAGAGAAGTTGTAAAAATGAAAAAGTTCATTTAGTCATGTTGATAAACACAATCATATACTATAATTGCATGTGATGAACTTCCATTATTTATATGAAGAGCTAGGAATACTGAGAAAATAATTGAACTGGTTTAGGGAACATGGAAGCTTCCTTGCGTTGCTGGATGTTTGTTGTGTTGTCAAAGCAAAATAATCAATTGTTTCAATGATACGCACAATCATATCCACAAATTACTGTAGATTATAAACAACTTCCTGTATCTTCCTATGATTAAATTAGCACTTATGTTTGTTATTATCAGCTTGGAGACTTCTTACACGTTGTTTCTCCTTTTTTGTCGAGTAGGTTTGAACTAACTGCAGAAAAAGCGAAGATGGTGAATTCACCTGACAGAGGAAAATTGGGATGCAGGGTAAAAATTGCTTAAAAATGAACTTTTGTATCATAACATTATATAATTTCTGGTAATAGGCTAAACTTTAATCCTTCGTTTTTCTTTTCAGTTTTATGGTGCATTGGATATTTTCAGCATGTACACATTATTGTAATCATTTATCCTTTTTAGAGTAGTGAAAGCTTAGTCTCATAATCAGTTTCAACTTTCAAGTAGAATTTGTAGTCTTGAGTTCTAGGAAGAGCAGGTTTTAGCTAGAGAATTTTGTACATCAATTCCTTTTCTTTACCTCATTATTGTGGCAATAGACAACATAATTTTAGTTCCACAATTGGGACTGTGAGGCCTGGTTTTTGAATGCTCTATACTTCTTTATAAAGGGATGCGTCTGTTTGTAAGTACAGAACAGAGATGTGATGACTAATTGCTGCTATTTATTTAATTTCTCTCGGCAAAGAGTGATAAAATTTTGACATCATTCATATAGGTTTTCATTGTCTTGTAGTGTTGTTTTATATTATTTTGTGTTATGTAGATATGATTGTTCTTATCAAAATTAGCAATGATTTGATTGTATTTTTGTGTTGGAGAAGTGTCTGACAGTAACAGTATTAAAGTGCTCAATTGGGGTGTGCAAGACCATTGTACGAACCGGCCCATTTTAGCTGGGTTAGCATGTTTTAGAGAAGTCCAATTTTGTCGGGTTAATAAGTTTGAGCTGAAGTTACTGTTGTTTGGCTCGGTTTTACAGGAACTAACCGGTTAGGCTTATAACTGAACTAATATGGCAAAACTGATCAAAACTGACTAGTTTGTTTGGTTCGGTTTCAAGCCAGTAACCGAACCATGGCTGGTCAAAAAACCGAGTTGTAGCTGCTTCATTGATTGAGCTTAATAAACAAATCGCAAATGGAGATTGTTCCAGCGTAAGGTAACAAAATAACGATTAATTGTGAACATTATTGCAAGAATAAAGTTTCCCAACGGAAAAATTCTTGGACTGAAACGGAGAGTTTTCAAAGTTGACGCGAACTATTGTTTTATATTGTTTTGAGATTGCTTCATAGATTGGGCTTAATAAACAAATCCCAAATGGAGATTTTTTCCAACAAAAGATAACTTCAATCTTTTGGGACATTATTGCAAGAAGAAAGTTCCCCAATGGAAAAATTCTTGGACCAAAAATTTTGAAACATTACTGCTAGGGTTTAATTATAAAAGCTGCTATTTATGTATCTGCAAAAGTTTCAATTCTCTTTTCTTCCTATGGATTGGGCTTTTATGAAAGAAAAGTGCCCACATGCTATGATCTTTTTTAGCTTAATCTCAGCAATGCTTGAAGTTTTGATATTGCCAATTTGGATCAGTCAAATGACTCTGATATTATTATTTTATACTATAATTTATAATCATTAGTGGACTTTGTTGTGGTGGTCGTTTGTTATGATTTATGAAAGCAATATTGCATTTAAGACCATTAGGTAACTTTCACCCTCTTCTACCCAAATGATTGATTTAACTTTCCTAACTTTTTTTTTTGTTTTTTCATGATCCTTCAAGTCTTTAACCCTGAAAAGGAAAAACAAAATGGAAATTGCAATAATATTGCATTAATGCATTTTAAAATTTATGAAAAGAATATACTATTAATATTCTACAGCTGTATTACTAATAAGGTATTGTATTAATTCAAATGGTAAGCAACCTCAGTCTCCATAAAAATGAGAATTTCAAAAAGTTCATTTTATTGAAAGAATTAAAAACCTTTTATACTCTACAATCTGAAGAGGATTTTACCTCTGGTTATTGTGAAATTAGAATTAGTCATTCAAATTATCAAATTAACATATATTGGCAATTTAAAATCGAAAGCTCAATCCAACAAATGAAACGACATAGCAAACATTTATTTAAAAAGGAAAAAAGAGAACAGGTGCAAGCTTGAGATTTTCGCTTATCTTAGACGAATTTCATATCGGCTAAGCACAAAGTGTAAGTGAAATATGTAAGAATGAGCAATCGTTAGACTAGCAAGAAACCTTTTGAGCTATTATGTTGGTTCTAGTCCAAGAATAAAACGTTTGAATGAGTTTGGCTTAAATTGACCATTGTTAGGTGTAGAATGTTATATTTTGGATGTCCTAAAATGTTTATAAGGTCTCTAAATTTAAATATATAAATAATTATTTTTCTCTTAATAAAATTTATGATTAGTCATTAAAGAAGGACTTTTATTAATATTTTAATGAGAATTAACTAAATTCTTAATATGCATATTTTATCAAACCATAAAAATAAAATGGATTGAAAGAGTATTTCGCAGATAAATTAGATTTGATGGTAACATTTTTGTTCTTATTAAAAATCATATGCAACCACTCTTTTACTGAAAAAACTCACTAAACCAATTTGATTTGATTCATAATTAACCAATTGAACTCTGTAATTAATTTATCCTTCAATTAGAGTGTGTTTTAAATTATCAAATGAACTAAAAGAGGCAAATGGTACAACTGTACAGATTCCAGTCTCAAAATTTTTGTTTTTATGCTTAACTAATTTTTTAATTTTAACTCTGGAAATTGAAACTTCTTTAGTGTCCAAAAACTATTTTTATACAAGGAATTGCCTCCTTCAGAAGCAGCAAAAGCCATGTAGTGAAACTTCTGGGAAGCATATAAAGACAAACAAGAAATGGAATCAAAACATTTCCATTTTGCATTTTGTTAAAAAGAAATACAATATGTGTTGTAACCCATGTGATGTTATTATAGCAATTGTGATGAATAAACGGTCAAGAAATCATTACATGGTGACTGGAGTTCGGTTAATCAAATTAGTTTGATTTTGGTTCATCCGAATATATTTTATGGTATTGAAATGCAAAATAAATAATATAATAATCGATGCAAATTGAATTAAATCAGTTTAAATTCAGTTTGATTCGATTATTTTAAACTAAATTAGTCATTTTGGGTTTAAAATAAATTCAATACATTTTATATATAATTACTCAATCAAAAACTAATAATTTGATATACCCAAATCGATTGGTAACCGAATTTTTCAAAATAATTATTCGATCCAAACGAAATAAACCGGTCTGATTCTATTCTTGATTAAAAATCGAGAATTGCTCGTCCCTACATTCAGTTTATATGTATCTATCAATAGGTATTTGGTTTAGAATTATTAAGATTCACCTCCTTTCACTCGAGAGTCTTATGCAATAATAATGAGTTGGAGGACCTTAGGAAGCTATATTCATTGCTTGTTTTTGACATCATTGTTGCAACACTAATTACTTGCTTAGTTGTAATTTTTTATATGATAACGGTTGTTAGTGTAAATTATTGTGTTTATTTATTGTTTTTTTATGTTTTCATCAAATCATAATCATAACCTAATTGAGATTTCAAACCGAATTAAAATCACTAATCTAGATTCTGGAAGTCAATGAAATAGAACCAAACCGGCAAAAATTCAACGAGTTGCAATCTCGAACCATTTTGTTTGCCTCAGTCCACAGTGGCCTTCATACTTTCGAACCATTTTGTTTACCTACACCCATTTTAATTTTACCATCGATATGAATAGGAAGAGAGCACTTTTCCATCGGTGTTATTGGGTGGTTGCTTTTCAAGGATGAATGAATGAATCCAAGACCCAAGACCTTCATTTGCTTTTCTTTCTCCTTTTTCTTCCATTCCATTCCTTTCTTTTCTTTATTTCTTTCTTTCATGGGTATCCTAAAAAGTTAGCTACTGCAAGATGCTATATGTGTATCAGGATTACTGAAAGCTAGAGGAAGAAATCAACAATGGTTTCCAACTCCAAATAAGAAATCCTTATTTCCTAAAAATAGTATCTATATCTATATCTAAATCCCAGATGGAAGTTTTCCTGAATTTGTTCTGATTCTCGTTTCTTATAAGTTAATTAATGATATAACAATATTAGCATTCAAAAGGGAAGGAGAAAGTATATATGTACGGAAGTGTATTCTATATTCTATAATGTTCTAGAATTTTCTATTCATAAGAAAGCCTCTCCATTGGCTCAGCCTCCATTTCATTGAGGTTGTGAGGGCAGAAGTTGGAATTTAGGCCCATTTCCTTTTTTTTTATTTTAGATTAATCCAATCTAATTTAACGCGCACTTGGTGGCTTAAATTATTGGTAAAAGCCAAGGGAACCAAAATTAATTATGCTCCTTTACTTTACTTTCACATCGTTTGCTTTATTTGTCTCTTTATAGTTTATACTCTACGGCAATCAAACATATGCCTCAAGTGTCGGTTTGCACCTTAAAATTCCCCTCTGTTGTCCGATGAAAATTTAATGCAATAAGACCGATCAACTGATTTTTTCACTTCGAGTTCGAATTCTCTTTACTACAGTAATTATAACCAATCAGTACTCAGATGAATTATATGCATAAATTGAAATTCTTTGATTTTGTTTGGAAGTAACAAATTTCAAAGTTCACGGCTCACACTGGCGCCCTAAACAAGGTCACAAGCCAATTCAAAATTTTGACTTGGACAATGAAAAAATTGAAAAAGTACAACTTACATGTTATAGCACCTACGTTCTTATATTATATTAAAAATTACTATCAGACAACTATTAATTTATTATATTATATTATTTTCTTAATTTCTTCATTAAATAATTAAACTTGAATTTCCACCTACAATAAAATTAAATTACATTAAAGAAAGCGTACTAACAATTATTTAGGGGATATTGGAAATGGAAAATGGTTATCATGCATGCATGCATGCATATAATAATTAATTAATAGAATATTGTCTGAAAAATAAGGACAAATGAATAAAATAAGAAGCAAAGCAATATTTCTAATTTTGGTTCTCCCAAAAAAAAAAAAAAGTGATGAGAAAGATACGTTGATTACAAATAGATTTCCAAAGTTTGGACATGAGAATGGGTATAGTTTACCTATTTGACGTACTTGTTTGGTCATTTGTAGGAAACTAAAACAAAAATCAATGAGTGTCGGTGCACCTTTTTTTATTTTATTTAATCTTTCCACATGTGCTTCTTATATGCACATTATTATGTTTGTGGGTTTTGCTTTAATCAAAACCTTGTTACTTGAAAACTTTGGAATTTACCTAATTTTTGTTCATTAAAATAAATAAATATTAAAATAAAAAAATAATTTATTCATTTTAAAAAAAATTGTATTTAGACAACATTTGAGATATCTTTTATTTAAATTTTATTAAGGTCTGGTTTGGTTTGAATTAATGTATTTGCTGTGTAAGGTTAAGAATGGATGGACCGTTCGTTATTGTTGACTGACTCCTTAATTTGGGCGTAATTGTCGGTAGAAGAAGAATTTGCTATGATATGCTTTATATGATATCCCATTCATGCAATGCTTATAAATATTTTTTAAATCATCATTCATGTCGTAAAAAACATCAAGTAAAAATTAGGTGAGAAGGAATTTGGTGTCCGTTAGATATGTGTTTGCATGTATCCGCACCGTCCAATAACGGGTTCTGGAAGAACAAAAGTGGGTCCCTACATAGATAATACATATCACATGAGTCCAGAATGGATTTCTTTCGGCTTATGCTAAAAATGGACCCAACATCACTTCATCCCCATGCAAAACAACGTCTTCACATCACTCACGTACCTTACTTATTATTATTAATCCAAAAAAATTAAACTAATGATTTGTGTTATCAAGGCTAATAATTCGAGGTAAATATAATCACACTTCAATTAGAATAGCTTAATTATTGTTAGAATCATTCAAAATAAACAACATTATTTTTTTTAAAATTAATATTTGTTTGATCACTGTTTTATATATTTAAAAATAATAATTTTTATTTAAAAACTAATTTGTTTTTTTATTTTATAATAAATTAAAATAAAATATTAACTATATATTATATTAACTAAATAATAATTTTTATTTAGTTATCAGTTGAAATGAATAGCTAAACTAAATATATTTTAAATTTTGTTCATGTTGAATCGGTTCAAATGAATATTTATTTTTGACATTACTTAAAAAAAAGAATGTAAACGGAGTAAATTAATTATTATTATTTTAATTATTATTATGAATATTATATTGTATTTACTATACAACACTTAAAAACAACATTCTTAAATATTTTTTTTTTTGAGAGAATTCCCAAATGTTTTAAGTTACACATGAAAAAATTGATAAAAAAAAATATTCCTTGTAAGTAAAAAATAAAAATAATTTCATTTTGAGATTCATGGCTACTGGTTTGAAAGATTTTTTACTTTTTTAACCTTGCAAATAAATAAAATAAAATAAAATATGATTGATTATAAAAATAAAATGTTAATTTTCTCGGTGCACGTGAGAATATTAAAAACAATTAATTTTATTAATTTCTTACCATACAATGTAAATAAATTTTACCTTTTTCTTTTGGAACTGCACTGCAGAGGAACCAAAGCCATTTTTCGAAAAAGATATTATCATTAGAACTTAAAAATTTAATTAACAGGTAGCAGAAGTAGAAGTAGCCAAAGAACATAAACACAGCCCCCAGCAGAATCTTAGCTGGATGCACCTCCTTCACTTTCTCTGTCACTTTCCCTTCCTTTTCCTCTCTTCTAATTCAACCCTTTCTGATTTTCTTTCTTTTTCTTTTCTCTCTCACTTTCCTGGAAAATAAAATACGAAAGTCCCCACATAAAAATTCGCACTCTATTGATCTTCTTCCACCGAAGCACCACCACCACAATGCCCACCACCACCACCACATCCTCCACCTTCTTCATCACATTCTTGTTACTCTTATCCTGCGCAACCCTCCACTCATCCTCCACCACCCCTAACCGTAGAATCCTCCACCAGCCATTCTTTCCTCAGGACACCATTCCTCCATCTCAACCACCATCCCCTTCTCCACCTTCTCCATCAACCCCTCCCAAAATCCCTTTTTCCACTACTACGCCCAATCAATCTCCATTTTTTCCTTCTTACCCGTCCCCTCCACCTCCTCCTGGTCCTGCTACATTTGCTTCTTTTCCTGCTAATATCTCTTCTCTTATCCTCCCTCAGTCGCCTGGACCAAAACCCAGTTCCCACAAACTACTTGCTGTTGCAATTTCCGCTGTTGTTTCTGCTATTCTTGTATTGGGTTTTCTTGTCTTTTATTATGGCCGACGCCGGCGAAACCGTGGATTTTCCGATGACAAGACTTATAGATCGGATAACAGTAATAGATTATATGCAGCAAATGTAGATACTAGAAACAGCAATCGTCACAAGCTACGAGCTACTTCAACTAGCTCTGAGTTTCTCTATTTGGGTACTTTGGTCAATTCGCACTCCATTACTGAAGGTTCTAATGGCCATGAAAATGGTAATGCCGGGTCGGATCCTCGGAAATTGGATTCACCGGAGTTACTTCCATTGCCGCCACTTAATAGGCAGAGTTCGCGGCAGAATTACGGGAATGGAGAAGTTGGGTCTACTGCCGATGAAGAAGAAGAGTTTTACTCGCCCAGAGGGTCTTCGGGAGGTAGAGAGAGCTTGACCGGAACCGGATCAGGGTCTAGAAGAGTGTTTACCGCCGTCGGCGCTGAGGATTTTGATGGAAGGAGCTCTGGCTCCAGCTCGTACTCGTCTTCTACTTCTGCTTCTCCTGCTAGGTCTCAGTCCCCTAGTATATCTCCGCCGGTAAGTTCGAGTCCACGACCAAAATCACCGGAATCTACAATTTTTCAGGCTGTCCCAGCACCTCCTCCGCCTCCACCACCAATGATGCCGCCGGAATCTCCATCGCAGTCTCTGTCCGCTTCATCTCCAGATGAATCACCAAGAATATCGTTTAATTTGGAGCGAAATGTACAGTCTCCAATACTATCTTTAGCTTCACCATCGCCTACCAAAAGTTCGAAGAAAAGTGCAATTGGGTCTCCGCGAATGATGAATGATTTGGATCGAAGCGTGAGGTCTCCATCTCTGTCCCCAGCAAGAGTTTTCAATGTTTTGGATCAAAATAGAAAGTCCCCTTCACTATCCTCTGTTTCTACATCACCTGATAGAACGAGTTCAGAAAAAATACCAATGACTTCTCCTATAATATCAAATGCTTTGGATCGAGATTTGAAGTCTGCATATCTGTCTTCTGCTTCTACATCTCCAGATAGAATTTTTGAAAAATCCCCGTCTCCATTTCCTTCTCCATCTCAAACAGCACCAAATGATTTGGATCCAAATGTGCGGTCTCCTTTGCTATCATCCGCTTCTACTTCACCAGCAAGATATTTGAACAACAACCCACTTGCATATCCAAGAATTTCAAATGTTTCTGATCAAAGTAAGCGTCTTTCTTCTTCTTCTTCTTCAGTATCTTCAGCTTCTTCGTCACCAGATAGAGGTTTGGAAAGAAGCCCTGATGCATCACCTATATTGACTTTTGGTCTAAATGCAAGAATTAGCAGTGTTTTAGACCAGCCTATTTTAGTTACGCCTCCTCCTCCTCCCCCACCTCCACCACCACCGCAACAACAGCAAAGACAGTCGCCCACCCCACCACCACTACCAAGACAACGAAAACACTGGGACACCGCAGTTGCATTAACGCCTACGGGCCAGCCAATTTCCAAGGCACCAGAGCTTATACCGCCTTCAAGGCCTTTTGTGTTACAAAGCACATCTATGGTGTCTCCTCTTGTATTGCCACCAAATTCTGAAACAATTGAGGATGTGGATGAGACTCCTAAGCCAAAATTAAAGCCTTTACATTGGGATAAAGTTAGAGCAAGCTCTGACCGTGAAATGGTTTGGGATCAGCTGAGGTCAAGCTCTTTTAAGTAAGATACTGAACCTTCTGTATACTACTTTAACTATGGTATTTTTTTCTATTTTATTTTTACCAGTTGAAAAATGTCTTTTCTTGTCCATTTCTTTTATTGATTATACCCATTTCTCCTGCATATATTTATAAAATTGAGATTTTGCAGATTGAATGAGGAGATGATGGAATCTTTGTTTATTGTAAACACCCCAAACCCAAAACCAAACCAGACAACTCCACGCCCTGTTATTCCTTCACCAAACCAAGAGAATAGGGTACTTGATCCGAAAAAGGCACAGAACATAGCAATTTTGCTCAGGGCACTCAATGTGACAATTGAGGAAGTTTGTGAAGCGCTTTTAGAAGGTAACTAATTCATTTACTTTTGAGAGATAAGGTCTAGATGCCAACATATTTTAGTGCTACATGAGTGCATGTTAGTTCATTTGATGTATTGGATTCTATCTAGAAACTGTAATTTGGCATTTTTCTTTTGTCATGCGTGCCTGAAAATAACCTTCATATGCTGGAGCTTGGACATATTGGTATCCTTCAGATAATAACATGATATTTGTCTAGGACTTTTTTGCCTGAGCTGAATTTTCCTTCTTTTAGGGCTCATTTCGGTTTTGCAATACATTAATATATTTTGGCCATGGAGTGTAGCTTTGATATTAATTACATGGAAAATTGTCCACCAATTCACTTCAGACCTATCCTACTTTCATTATCATTATTCAGCTTAACAGTATCCGATTTCAATGTCATAATTTGCTGCCATTAGTATATTGGGACGAGCAAAAGCTAAGCCCTAAAGGTGCATAAATTGTTGGTTACATGGCCCAATTGAATAAGTGAAGCTTTAGAGGAGTCTGTCATTCTTTCTGAAGTCATAGTCTTACTGAAAGACACAGGAGCCTTAGAAGGTCCTTATTCATAAATGTAACTATCATTGAGAGGGTGGTCCCATATTCTAAATTTATTTTTGAATTTATTGACTATGCAATTAAAATAAGTACCACCTGTATGCAGGCAATACTGATACACTTGGAACTGAACTTCTAGAAAGTTTATTGAAGATGGCTCCTACAAAAGAAGAAGAGCGTAAACTGAAGGAATATAAAGACGACTCACCAACCAAGCTTGGTCATGCTGAGAAATTCCTCAAGGCTGTGCTTGATGTACCTTTTGCTTTTCAGAGAGTAAATGCAATGCTTTACATAACCAATTTTGATTCTGAGGTTGAGTACCTCAGAAGATGCTTTGAGACTCTAGAGGTAAATAAAGACTTCTTGCATATTTATATTTGGGTGCTAAATTAGATATTATGAGTCAGTGATCTGGTTTCAGACTTGTGCTGACTTGTTTTGCCTTCTCACAGGCAGCATGTGAAGAACTTAGAAGTAGTAGGATGTTCTTGAAACTTCTAGAGGCAGTCCTCAAGACAGGAAACCGCATGAATGTTGGGACTAACCGTGGGGATGCCCAAGCATTCAAGCTGGACACACTTCTTAAGCTTGTTGATGTCAAGGGAGCAGATGGAAAGACCACTCTTTTGCATTTTGTTGTACAGGAAATTATAAGAACTGAAGGTGCTCGTCTCTCAGGTACCAACCAAACTCCAAACTCCATGTCGAGTGAAGATGCTAAGTGTAGGAAGCTTGGCCTGCAAGTTGTTTCTGGTCTAAGCTCAGAGCTCTCCAATGTGAAGAAAGCAGCTGCTATGGATTCTGATGTGCTTAGCAGTGACGTCTCAAAACTTTCCAAAGGCATTGAGAATATCAATGAGGTTGTGCGATTAATTGAAACAAACGGGTTGGATGAAACCGGCCAGAAATTTTCAGATGCAATGAAGAAATTCATGAGAGTGGCTGAGGAGGAGATCATAAGGATTCAAGCCCATGAAAGTGTTGCTTTGTCTTTAGTAAAAGAGATCACAGAGTACTTCCATGGGAATTCAGCAAAAGAAGAAGCTCACCCTTTCAGAATCTTTATGGTGGTAAGGGATTTTCTTAATGTTCTTGATCGGGTTTGCAAAGAAGTTGGTATGATTAATGAGCGAACAATAGTTAGTTCTGCTCATAAATTTCCGATTCCTGTAAATCCAACTCTGCCACAGGGTTTTGCTGTACCTAATGCAAGGAAGCAGTACAGTTCCGATGATGATGACAGGGCCTCCTAGAATTTGTGGCTGATATCAGGTTGAAGTTTTGTTTCATTTAGCTAACAACTGCCCAAGTTTGGTGGTTTGGCTTTGCTGGGTTTTCACACGGGCTTTCCCGCCACATTCATGTAATTTATTTTTTCTCCAATATTTGTATAAAGTTTTGGGATTGCTTTTGTTCTATAGATAGTATATAGAAGAGATCTTTGAGAAGAATAAGGCAGAATACTGAATTGGGCAGACAATGGTAAGAGTATGTCATGTAAGCCTGTCGAAGACCTCCATTATAGGAATGTTTTTTAGTTATAGAAGTAAAGCTCTTGACTATAGGATTTTCCTGTTATATAGAAGAATCTGTATTGTATTCCACTTAATGATCTTTTTTTGTCCAGAAATTCTCATACGATTATGCTTTCATTCAGTAGGAGTTGATTTTTCCATTATAAAAGAACTGAAAATACAAGCTAACAAAAAATTAGCAGTGATTTTGTGATGGAAAGTTCATACAGTAGTGATATGTGAGCTACATTATTTTGATAACAACATTATTCTAAACGTCCCAATTTGTAACTAAACTATCAGTCTCTTATCTTGAATAGCTGGAGTATATTCTTAACTTGAGTGTAAGGTCTCTGCATCCATTCGTTCAAGGATTCGACGTGCTTCTTCCTCTGTTGCTGCAACCACATTGCGTAACCTAAATCCATTTTTCATGACTTTTGCTTCCGGACGCACGGTGAAAGTGAAATAAAATGTATTTGATACCTGTCCCAATGCAAACACAAACAAGAGTGTGCAATTATGCGGACAGTAAATATGTGGGTGAAGGGCCACTGTGTTTGAAAGTTAAACCATATTATCATTATCATAAGCAGCTCTAACCGGGGATCCTTTTCTAAGAGTTATGATTAACCAATATATAGTTTCATTTTGAAAGAGTGCAGCATAGGAGCTTACCTCACTTGATCTCAGCTCAGGCCTGGTAACATGAGCAACGACTTCAATATTAATCAAAGGCTGCTCGGGGTTTTCGAGTTCTGTGTAAAGAACACATGATTTCAAACGCAGGAAATCTCCAACATCCACCTGTTCAAAAAACATGTATATATTTCAAGTGAACTTACTTCTATAGTATGGTGCTATGATTTATATATGCAGCTTTTGCAGTCCATTAATATAAATTAAAAGACTCTAAATCCTCTCTCTCTCTCTCTCTCTCTCTCTCTCTCTCAGGCATGCAAAAGGCTCACAATTGGAATGACTATCTGCAATTTAAATTTCAAAGCCCAATGTTACGGTTGAATTACTTAATAGATGGGGATATCAAGTTGCCATCAGGTACCTGAAACCACTCCCAGTTAGTGATATATGAATATTGTCAATAAAGTTTAGATTAGATTATGTACTTTTTCTTCATTTTAGACAAAATCACAATCAAGTCAACCAGTGGAGAGGAAACTTAAAAAGAAATACTGGTACTCACTGGCCTTAAGAAATCAACATGATCAACTTCCAGAAAGTAAGGGACCAATCCAGCAAATGCATAAGCAGTTGAGAAAGCCAACTCAAATGCCCGGTGCATCAAAAACCCTCCAAAGATTCGACCATGGATGTTCCTTTGCTGCGGCTGGCAAATCAAAGAGTTTTCAAGGCGGGTATCCCTCAGAAGAATGCTATCTCTGTCTGCTAAGGCTGGCATGTCGCAAAATATTCGACCCTCAGCCAACAGTGCTTCAAGTCTATTAACCGCCCCATTCTCATAATCCTTTCTCTCTTCTACTCTCTTCCTTTTCCTCATTTTATGCCTTGCTTCAGCTTCTTCAAAAAGAGACTTTTCTTTTTCAGTTTCTGGTGATAGGTAGTTCACTGGAGCAGCTTTACCAGTCTTAGAGTCTCGAGCAACAAATATAAAGTTTGCTGTCAGAGCTACCGAGTCTGAAGCATCAGAGCCCTCTGCAAAGAATCTTGTAGTTTACATTATAATGATTTTATTCACATCATGATTTTAAAAAAGACACTTCATTGAATTATCAACAATGTCTATGTTAACAATGATTAAACAATTTAGTAAGAAACTGAAAATCCCATGTACTTTGCAATGCAGGTGGTAGTTGGCTTTTCCTTGGCCCTTTTCGTTTCAACTAATTCCTTGACACCGATGTTCTAAGGTACTCATATCATTCTTACAATATTTAAACAACTAGAAAGCCTGAACCCATGACATATGAGAATCAAGTTTATTGTTTACCCCAATTACAGTCTCAATCAGGGAAACTTTCTAGCATTCACTACAGTTCCTTGCTGAAATTCATAACTAACCAAAATAAATCTCCAAACTCATAAATATGCTATTAAAATACCTTTAGTGGACTGAATGATTTCCAGCTGAATTTCAATTGATGACCGGCCAACCCATATGACAGACCCAAGTATTTTGAGATCAATGTCAACACTGATTGGCTTCTTCAGGACAATCTTGTCTACAGAAGCAGTGACCAGCAAGAGTGGCCTTGTTGTGCTATCATCATCAGAACAATGCTAACATACCAACACGCATATTTCATCAATAAAGGAAAGACAGGTGCATACCCATTTTGTTTCACAACTATATTTCAGTATCAAATCAATTTCATCCAAAAAATTTGCTTCCTCTAAAATTATTAAGAATCTATTCGGCATTATTGTTTGAGCTGCTGATAAGTGAAGCACAATATTGAAAATCATACTCAGAGTTTAATGTGAATTTCACATGTTCCAATCTTTAAACCGCTAAATAACACTCCCAAACAAACATCCATAAAGCTGCATTTTTGAAAATGCAATTTCAATTTCAATTGTAAGCTGATTAAGAGTCTCAGGCTTATATATAATTCTACTAAAAAACAATATTCATAATTAACTACCAATAGCAAATAAAAATTCAGTAGCAAGTAGTAACATTCGACAATAATCCATAGCTCGGATAATGAACTTCGAAGCAAAACCCAGATGCAATCTTTGATTAGAGGGTCCAAAAGAAAAAAGAACAATAATGACAAAAAAGGTAAAATGGAGATATGATACCTTGACAGAAATGGTGCCAGCTAAAGCATCAAGGTCTTCAAGCAACTTCCCAATTCTGACCTCATTCCAAGGATCTCTATACTGCTCTCTAAGTATATAATCAGTAGAAAAATTGTATAAAATGCTTGTACGGCTCTCTTTGGGAGTCTTGGTGAGCAATTCACTTTGTGGAGGTGCATCTATAGGTGGGTCAAGGAGTCT
This sequence comes from Jatropha podagrica, assembly GCA_947857235.1. NCBI lineage: Eukaryota > Viridiplantae > Streptophyta > Magnoliopsida > Malpighiales > Euphorbiaceae > Jatropha > Jatropha podagrica. Next base: position 17,503 of record CANUEP010076922.1, on the reverse strand, counting down.
TTCAAAGATCTTAGACCTTGCTTCCCAAAGAGCTTTGGTGACTGGTGAATGGTACATTCCTGGCCATAAAGCTATGGGCTTGCGGTGGGTTTGAGAATCGGGGGTGTCGTTGATTGGAGGGGAATTGTTGTCGAAGGGATTAGCAAAAGTGGAGACGACAGGGATTGTTCTGGGAGACGGGGAATTGAAATCCATATTTTGGGAATTTTTATTCTATGTTTGTATGTGGAATCAGACTCGCTTCTAAGAGAGGAAAGGTTTAGATTCCAACAAAATGGTTTTTCTGGTTGGTTGAAAGGACAGGAGTAAGGTTAGGCAGTTACTAGGTTGGTGAGAGATAAGCTCCTTAATTATGTGGTTTTATAGTTATAAAATAACACACGATCATTTATCCCTTGTGGTCTAGCTGGTCACGATATTCATTTGTCACTCGAAAGATAAGGGTTCGAAAAATGCTATCGGAATGATTTTTGTTTTTGTTTTTTGAAATTTTAACTTTCTTTTATTGATTTTTTTTGTTTGAGAATAGATAGATTTAGGGATTTGCTAATTGTAAATCCCTAACTTTCTTTTATTGAATTTGATTTTTCTATAACACTAACCATTTCAATTAAATAAATTTCTTAAAGCACGATAGTTTTAGTTGATTACAGTCGATGAAAATGAAAATAAAAAAAAAAATCGTAAATATATTTATTTTTATAATATATGTCTAATTTCAATATCAATTCCAAAAAACTCTCAAAATTTAATAGCTATTATATGAAATTTAATAAGATATAACAATTATATAAAATCAAATGAAATAATAAAAAATTTGATGTAATAATGGATTATTTGATTAGGTAATTTTTTTTCCAAATGTATTGAAGACATTATTTCATGACATAATTTCCCTAACTAACCCTACTGCCATCATCACTAAATTTAATTCATGATAAAATAGCCCATCGAAAGGAAAAGCAATTTGCAAGTAACCTTCTCAAAACGCCGTGCTGGTCTGGTCAAGAAAGCAAGTGAACTCAGCCTCCTTTGTGGAGCCCAAAAGGCGCTTATCGCCTTTTCGCCAAGCGAAGATGTATTTGGCTTTGGCAATTCTAATGTTGATGTTGTTTTTGATCGCTATTTAAATGAAGGTTCTGTGTCCAACGAAGAAGATTCGACCATAAATATTGATGATGATAATGTCAAAAACCCTAATGTCCAAAAATGGAATAAGGAGTATGAGCAGGGAGTGAAGGAGTTAGAGGAGGAGAAGTGGTGTTTGGCGAAGATTGAAGAATGGAATAAAGTGAGGGAAAATATGAACGCAGGATTTTGGGGAGATGAGCCTATTGATAATATGGGGGTAGAGGAGCTTGAAGAGTATGTTAATGCATTGAAGGTGCTTGATGATGATGAAGATGATGATGATGATGGTTTTGGATTTAATGGCGCTAGTTTTGGAGATGGGCCGTATGGTCGATTATAATTATGCTACAATTATAATCAGCCTTTTTATTTATTTGTCTTATAAATTATGTCCACCGCTATTTTTTTTTGTTTTTCTATTTTTTTAATTTTATAATATAGAGAGGGAGAGAAAAAATAAAAAAGAAATGTATAATCTAGAAAAATAAATAAAGTAATTGAATAATAGTTCATTTTGATTTTCTAATAACAAATTTCAGTGAAATAAATTTAATACTGTTAAAATTATTTAATTCGAATATTTAACTGTAACTGTTTTCTCGTCACTAAAATAATAATAAAATACTAAAAATTCAGATGCAAAATTTATAATTACACAAAAAAAAGAGAATAATATTAACTACTATTTAATTAATTAGGACTAAATCAAGTTATCAACAAACTCAGTTATATTCCTATCAGAACTTCCACCTCCATTTGCAGCTGCTATGGCTAATTTCTTCCATTTCTCCACATTTTCTTTCATACATTCTCTTCTTTCCCCATCCATCACTTCCTTTATGCAATCCCTTATAGCATCTTCTCTAACAATCCCTTTCTCATCAACAGAAGCTCTAATTCCCATTTTCCAAACATCCATAATATACTTAGCATTTGTACTTTGATCAGTCCATTGAGGCATAGCCACCATTGGAACTCCCAAACTCAAAGCTTCCAAAGTAGAATTCCAACCACAATGTGTGACAAAGCAACCTATTGCCTCACTTGCCAACACATCTAGCTGTGGACTCCATTTTACCACTAAATTACCCTTTTCTGAAATTTCTTGCATGAAATTTTTTGGGAGTTTAGTTTGTTCAGATTGGCTTACTACCCACAAGAAATAATAATTAGCAGTAGTTGTTATACTCTTTAAAGCCCAAGAAATCTCTTCTATTTGCTCAGTGGCTACAGTGGCCAGGCTTCCAAAAGATACATATATTACTGATCCTTTTGGCTTGCCATTTAGCCAATTCATGCAAGCTTCATTGTTTGGCTTGTAGATGCAGAAACCATAGTCTTTATCATCTTGGATTTGCTTGTCTAAGTACATTGATGGTATTGTTGGTCCAATTGTCTTGAATGGCCATAGCTTTGCCAGCCAATCTGCAGCCTATATACATACAATATCAAATTAAAATTCAAAGATGTGGAACCAAGAGGATGACTTGTATAGATGGCTACCAAATATATTACGATTATTATTCTCTATTATGGTAGAAAGAAGTAATTTAATATAATTTGGTTATGAAATGTCAATTTTCATTTCAACGGTGGATAACTCTTTTTTCAATTTTCAAAACTCGATCAAGCAATTGAAATGTTGACGTCGTTAAATTTTCTATCGTTTTTAGATTTAGTTTCATACTTTTTATTTTTTATTTTTTTTTTCTGAGAGAAAGCAAAATACTGCTATATATTATTAGCATTAAAAGCCAAAATATCATAAATAATATTTGGAGGGACAAGACCCACTTCAATGAACCAGACATGAAAACAGTTGCCCTTGCTAAGGAATGATACTTTTTATTGAACTAGTCATTTAGCTTAGTAGATTGGATAATTTTGTTTGTGCTTATCAGGCTTTTAAAAGTAGAAATATGCTTAGCAATTCATAGGGATAAGATACTCAACCTTTTAGTTAAAAGACTTAAGTTTTTCACACTCAGATTAATCCTATTGATCATCATATGCTTATTTTTAATGTCTCTTTAACATGTTGTTTGGGGGGTGGGAATAAAAGAAAAAGAGAAGAGGAAAAATGGGAGAATTTAAGGTTAAAAAATAATAATACTGATTCCCTAGTTCTGGATATTGTTTCATTAAGGTCACATTTTATCCTCTTATTTCATCTTCTATTCCAAGATTCTTCTTCCTATTTTCTTCATCTCCTCCACTAAATTTTTTGCCAAACGAGGTACAATTCAACTTACAATGCATAAATTTGAAAAGTATATCTGTCAAGTATTTCTTAATATTATTAGATAAGAGAAAAAAAAAGGAAGAAGTGGTACTAATAATACTGTAATTAATCAAATTTTTTCTGTAAAAGAAAAAACAAATTTAACTAGTACTGACCTCTTGTTCCAACTCATAAAATGTGTTGCAGAGAACCCAATCAACTTCATCAATATTGGAGAATTGATCCATAAGCATGTCAAAGAGAGCAGCGTAAGATCCAAAATGATGAACAAAAGAAGGAAGATCCTCAACTTTAAGTGGAGTTAAACCAGGTGCTATAACTTGAGTCTCTTGATCAAGAGGAGGTTTAATCAACCCTTTATAGACATGATAGTATATAATATCAACAGCACAAGATTAAGTGAAAAAAACAGCACTAGCTAACCCATTTTTCTTTGCAACTTCAAGGCACCAAGGCATGAAAGCATCATAAACAATGCAACTTACAGGATAACCATTGTCGTTTAACTTATCAAGAAGATCACAGAGTGTTTTAGTTCCCACTTTCTTGAAAGATTCTAAGTAGACTTCAATTTCAGCTTGATCTGCACCTCCTTCATCGTAGCCATCTGATATGGTTTCCAGAACAATGGATGATGTTGGTGATGGTTTGTGCTCGATAGTTTTGGAAATGAATTTAGTAGTAACAAGAGTTGCTCTAACTCCTTTGTTTTGTATTCGTTTAGAGAATTGAAACATAGGGTTTATGTGGCCTTGGACTGGATAGGGTAAGACTATACAGTGAGCTTTGTAGGGTTTATTCTCCATTTTTGGTTTCTGCAACATAAAAATTTTCAACTTCTTGAAGTGTATGATTTCGTTTTGGTTCAGGTTGGGTTGTATTTATTCACGTAATGCACTGAAGCGCATTATTTGTATATGGTAAAGGATAAGGATTGGGTGGAGAATCTTGGAAGATGAGATACTAATGTGATCCAATTTTTTTTTTTTTTTTTTTTTTATTTCCTTCAAGAATTATATTTCAAGCTTGGAAGGTGATGAAATTATGGGTGGACCAGCTCAAAACAATTGAAAAATAATAATATTTTCATGTATTTTTAATTATTTACAGCTAAAAAAATAATATTAATTTTTTTAAAAAAACTCTTTAAAAATTAACTCAATATATGAATAAATTCAAGTATCGAAAATAGACTAGTCAGATATAAATAACTTTTTTTCCTTTAAATAATTTAAGTTGGATATAAATTATAAATGATTCGGATATAATTCATTAAATATTTATTAAAATGAATTATACTTTTTTATATAATAAAAGTGTTTTACTTATAAAATAAATTATACTTTTTATATAATAAATTATACTTTTTTGGATGGGAAAAAATAAATTATATCTCTAAATGAGTTTTACTTATAAAATAAAAAATTTAAAATTTAAAATCATTATTATTAAAAGGTTTTATTTAAACAATACTCCCTATCCGAGTATAAAAATACATATGAAAATTATATAATCATAGACAAATGGTAATTAATTTAAAATTTTAAGGCTTTCTCTTGTGGTAAAGCCTACGCTATGAGATTAGCTTCTCCTATTCCTAACCTAAGAGCCCATTTGGAATAAATGAATTCTATAAAATTTTATAAAATTCATTTGAAAATCTAAAATTTTGTGTTTGGAATGTAAAAAAATATGGATTTGAATTCTATGAATTGAATTCCAAGCATATTACTTTAATTCAAATCCTATAAAATTGTTAGAATTTACAAATGAATTCCATATATTAACCCACTGACATTTATATTGACTAAACTGTCATTTCACCTCAAATATTATTAATTAAACTGTACTCATTTATTTTTTTCAATATATTTTAATCTTTTAATAAAAATAAAATTTAAACATTTGCAAGGACATGAAATTTGAAATTTTAAAATTTAATCAATTAATTATGATGGAATATGAGTGATTTATTTATATTAGTATTTTTGTTAAACCATTATATCAAGGTTATTTTAGAAAGTAAAGACAAATGAATTTTCATCTAAAAATTGTTCCAAACATAATTTTGTAAAATTCAATTGAATTTTTTATTTTAAATTGCAACATATCAAACATAACAAATTTATTTGTAAATGAATTTTACTTAGAATTTATTTACAAATGAATTCTACAATCATAGTTCATTTGTTTTAAATGGTAACTAAAGGTTTAAAGCCATCGGCACCTTGTTCTTCTTATAAGGGATTTTCTGTGCTTAGTTAAATTATGTTTTATCTTAGGGTTATGATGCAAATCGATCAAACGTACTAAACAATTGCGCAATGAAAAAATAATATTGAACAATACTTATTGGGGATTGGATCCGATCAATTTTTCACATATATTTTCAATTCAAATATGTTTTTTTATTAATGATGATATGATGATGATGGTAGAGTGACGGCGATGGTAGTGGTGGTGGTAGAATAGCGGTGATGATAGTGGTGCGGTGACATTGAATGATAAAGTTTAAGATTAAGTTTAATTAAGATTCAACTTCTGCGATACTGTGATGGAATGATAATTATATAGGTTTTGATTTGAATGACTATAAGAAAAAACGCATCAAAACATCAAAATCAATTGTATAATATAATTTTATTTTATTATATAGTTAGGTTATATTCAACGAAATATGGTTTTTACAGTGCATCATTGTCTTAATTGTTGGAACTGATTTTTAAATATCAAATGACCATAGGAACTAACTCTCATTTTGCACCAAAAACTTGAAATATGGGATCGGATTCTTTGCAGATTTTACGATTTTTTTTTTATTTTTCTTCATCATTTCTTTCATTTTATTAAAAAAAAAAAAAGAAAGTCAACATTTTCTTAAATATTCATCGCTTTCTTAGCTGCATAACACCATACCGATTTAATTCCTCAAATTTCTCCTAAATCATAGTCATCGTCTACCACCTTATAGCACATCTCACATATCCAATTACAATGAATTCAAATATTGACTTTCCTCTTTTTTAATGGTAAAAATTAAAAAAAAAAAAAAAATCTATGTTGTCTACTTGGCAAAAATTGTGCATTATGTTGTCTAGGATTCATAATAGATATTTGATTTTAACTAATTAAAAAGCATTTTGATCCAGCAAGATCTTGGCAGTAAATTGGGATTGGTTTGACTGGCCCTCTGAATCGGCCCATTACAATATTACTACAACATATGATCTTGCATGGCAGATATCTTTATCATTAGGGTTCTAGTCTAGTCGTTGCCTCCCTATAAATATGCAGCAAATGCAACAATTCCATTCTTGTAACAGCATCAAGCAAAGCAATAGGGGTCTCTTGAGGTTGAAGTGTTTGTCTTCTTTAGTTTCTGTCTCTATCCATAGTCACCATGGTTAACACAAACAAAAACCAAAAGAGAACAAAAGGTCGTCAAAAGATAGAGATCAAACCCATTCAAAGGAAAAGCAATTTGCAAGTAACCTTTTCGAAACGGCGTGCAGGTCTAGTCAAGAAAGCAAGTGAACTCAGCCTCCTTTGCGGAGCCCAGGTGGCCCTTATCGCCTTTTCACCAGGCAAAAAGGTATTCGCATTTGGTAACCCTAACGTTGATGTTGTTCTGGATCGCTATCTAAATGAAGGTACTTTTGCGTCTAAGGAAGAACAGCCGACGGCCTTAAATATTGACGATGTTAATATGAAAAACCCTAATGTCCCAAAATGGAATAAAGAGTATGAGGAGGCAATGAAGGACTTAGAGGAGGAAACGAAGTGTTTAGCGAAGATTGAAGAATGGAATAAAGTGAGAGAAAATATGAACTCAGGTTTTTGGTGGGATGAGCCTATAGATAATATGGGCGTAGAGGAGCTTGAAGAGTATGTTTGTGCATTGAAGGTGTTGAAGGGAAATGTTGGTATTAGGGTGAATGAGTTGATGATGATAGGTAATCAAAATTGTAATATGGATAGTTTTGAATTTAATGGTGCTACTATTGAAGGATTTGGTTTTGCAGATGGGTCTTATTGAAGTGTTATGGTGGCTTTGATTATTTGAGAGGGTTTTATTTGTGTGTTTAGTGTTCATTATTATACTGTTTAATGATGAAATACTGTTAATTATAAGATAAATTAATAGATGGAAGTGTCTAAGTGATGGATGAATGCTTCAATTTTTGTTTTTGAATAATATTGTTTGATTTTTCATATTTCTAATTAATATTTTTTTATATATTATCTGAAATCTGAAATGCATGTTATTGCAATTTGTTAGTAGAATCATGACAAATCACTTACAGATATAACATGTATATAATTTAGGTTTAAATTTTTGAATTTCTCTTTCTCAATATTTAAATGTTTAGGGATATAAAATATCCAAATCGAATGTGATAATTTGGCTGCTATCCAACTCATCTCAGGTAATGTTCTTTCTTTTGGGGGCAAGTTCAGCAGCTGGCGTTTGCTATTCAGCAGTTGATCCCACAAAGTGCATAACCTAGAGCTTTGCTCTCCACTTGTTACCAAAAACAAAAAAAAAAAAAAAAAGTTTAGATAGAAATGATTTGACAAAATCCAACCCAAAGTACATAACTTAACTCAGGAATTTCAATACAGCCCTTTATCATGCAAAGCAGAATTCAGAGTAATAATTAAGAAACGTGGTTAATTGCAATCAAATGAATAATTCTTGCAATCACTGTAATTAAGGATCTTGCACTGTATTATATGAATCTCTTAAGTTAATTAAGGGTATTGTATCAGTGAATCAGACCCTTGATTAAAGGGTAATGTATCAAGACAATATCTGTTATATTCTTGTAGTTATAATGATTAGAAAATTTCATTCCTAACAAGAAGAAATTAATAAAGATACTGATATTTCATTATTCTTGGTTAGGTAAATGAGAAATCTTGCACCAATAGAATTAGGTTGGGTAGAAACGGCATAGGTTGTTACCGGAAGAAATTTTGTTCCAATAGAATTAGTTTGAGTAGGAACGACTTAGATTGCTTTTGATACGATGGAAGATGATATATAAAAAAAAAAAAAAGAAATATTATATAATTACTCTTAAAGCTAAATTGTAATTAAACTGATTATAAGAATTAGGAATATAATTCAGAATTTCTAGTTCGAAATTGCTCACTTAATTTTTGAAAATAAAAAAAAAATACTAATTTTATTATAATGTAAGTACCAAATGACAATTTTTCCAATCCTTTTGATATATCAAAACAGTAAAAATTTCAATTATTATGGCTCAGCTGTCACCAATTTAATTGTTTAAGAATTTGACAACATGTCTTGTCCTTACTAATTTAAGCAGAGACATGGAAGGTTGAGGCCTTTTCCAACCCAAAAACCAGAAAGAAGAAAAAGAAAAAGAAGAAAATGAAGTTACGAAAGTCGAAGTCAGCTAAAATGTCACCTCCCTTTTCATTTTCATGATTTATAATTGACCGCTCAATAATGTAGATAGAACGTACATACCAAATCCTATGCTTCTGAGATTATAGCCATGCATCATATATAAATGTTGTAAATGTGGCTTTTTTTCCATTTGGGACATTGATGGAAAACTAATTATTCCGATAAAAGTAGGATTTTCAGGCAGAAGGATGAATTTATTTATTTTTAATTTAGATCTAATAATATTTAAATTGGTAACTACTGCAAGTGCATTATTTTTTCTATGTTTCCTGTGTTGGCAAAAGCTAAACTAAAAGTGTGTTCGGTAATAACTTTTAAAGTAAGTTTGATGTTAATGTAATATTTTATAAAACGTTAGTCCATATATTTAGATTTTAACGTTTTACGAGAAATTATTCAAATAGTTATATATTATTAAAATACGTATGAGCAATCAAAAAAAGCTAAATTTTACTAAACAAACCATTAACAGTAATAGAGAAAAGAGTGTGTATATATATATATATATATCAGTTTTTCGTTTAATTTAAGCGTTAAAACTAACTCCTTCTAGACTGAGAAACTCTAAAATTTTTGCACCTAAAAAAACAAATTAAACACGATGAACTTAATTTCTATATAAAGGCAAGGAAAGAGCCAGAACACACAAACCTGAAAAATACAGAGAAATGGAGAAGGCAACGAAGACTTCCACAGCACATTGTTTAGTCTTGGCCTACCCAGTCCAAGGCCACATAAACCCTATGCTCCAATTCTCTAAGCGCCTTCAAAACAAAGGACTCAAAGTCACATTTGTTACTACTGAATCCCTCTCCAACACCATTCACAAACCTTCATCATCATCACCATCCATTGCGCTTGAAACCATATCGGACGTCTATGATGATGGTGATGAAAGGCAGAGAGAGGACATTGAAGCCTATTTGGCTATGTTTTGGGATGTTGGGCCAAAAACACTTACAAATCTCGTCGAAAGACTGAACAATTCAGTTTCAGAATGTCCGGTTGATTGTATAATATACGATGCGTTTATGCCTTGGGGTCTTGATGTGGCTGAGAAGTTTCAGCTGTTTAGTGCTGCTTTTTTTACTCAATCTTGTGCTGTTGATAGTATATATTATCATATCCACAAGAAGCTTATTGAACTTCCTGTTTCAAAGTCTGCAATTTTGAGGGTTCCTGGGTTGCCTCCACTTCAACTTCAAGATTTGCCTTCTTTTGTTTCTGATTTTGGGTCATACCCTGCCTTTTTTCACATGCTTTTGGATCAATACTCTAATATTGATAAGGCTGACTGGATCTTTTGCAACACTTTCTATGACTTGGAAAAAGAGGTAATTAAACTTAATTACAGTACTCGTTCAATCCATTTCTGTTTTGATGCATCAAAATGAGATGCTTTCCGACCTTTTATATTATGAGGTAAGAATTTAATTATTGGGTTTACTTATTTAGACCGGATTTATGACTGCATCCATGGACCAAATTAATAAAAATAAAATTTTTATTGAAACCTATAGTCAAATAAGAAAAAAGACAAAGTAAGAACATTTAAAAAAAAATTATTTTTATTTATTTAATCCATAAGTGGGATCATGATCTTGATTTAAATAAATATTTTCTTTGATTATTAGGCTATTAGCCGGTGACAAAATATCAAATTTAGTTTGTATATTTTGTATGCTATCATCATTTTTTTAAAAATAATTTATTTTTTTAAATCTTACTTTTTGATTAAATGAATGGATAAGCTTTAGCAATTATTGGTTTCTTATCCTCAAAAGGCAAGACAGAAAAAAGGCTGCTATATTCGACTCATGTGATTAAGAAAAAGCAAACTTTTAATAGAATGGCTATTTAGTTAAATGACAAAAAATAAAAAATAAAGATATCATTTGATTGATTTTAAAAATTAGAGATTTTGACGTATAATTTCATTAAATTACAGGCACTAAATAATAATTTGCCACAATATACGTTTATATATTTTTTTTCAAGAATTATTTTTTGTTTATAGGTAGTAGATTGGCTTGCCAAGATCTGGCCGTTTAAAACAATTGGACCATGTGTACCCTCAGCTTACTTAGACAAGCAACTTGAAAATGACAAAGACTATGGAATCAGCATATTTAAGCCAAAAAATGAAGCTTGCTTGAATTGGATTAATAAAAGACCAAAAGGGTCAGTTGTATATGTATCATTTGGTAGCCTAGTAGATCTCAAAATAGAGCAAATGGAAGAGCTTGGCCGTGGATTAAAGGGTAGCAAAAGCTATTTTTTATGGGTAGTAAGGGAAAAAGAAGAGGCTAAACTCCCAAAAAATTTTATGGAAGAAAATTCAGAAAAGGGTATAGTGGTAAATTGGTGTCCACAATTAGAGGTCTTAGCACATGAAGCAATAGGGTGTTTTGTTACACATTGTGGGTGGAATTCAAGTTTGGAGGCATTAAGTTTAGGAGTCCCAATGGTGGCAATGCCTCAAAGGGCAGACCAAATTACTAATGCTAAATACATAAGAGATGTTTGGAAAATGGGAATTGAAGTTAAAGTTGATGAGAAAGGGATTGCAAGAGGGAAAGAAATAGAGGATTGCATTTTGGAATTATTGGAGGGAGAGAAGGGGAAAGAACTGAAAAGAAATGCTAGTAAATGGAAGGAATTGGCAAGGGAGGCAGTCAATGAAGGTGGGAGTTCTTATAAAAATATTGATGAATTTGTGGATAATTTGGTCCAATCTTGTTCTAACAAATCATGCACCTGAATCAGAAAGAGTTCTTATCTTTGGGATTGTGATTTTTATCATTTCTATTATGTGGAAATGTCTGAAAATTCCAATGAAAGCTAAAACTTCTATTAATAAATTTAATTTTGAATTTCAAAAGATCAATCTTCCGATGAATTATAAAAATTTGTGTCTTATTATATTAATATATATAGCTTTTAAATAATATAATAATTTATTTTCCAAATGCGAATTGCATGACTCAAATAGAATCACCTAATGCGTGAAGCGAAGTGCTTTAAAACTAATCAAGAAAATTATTTACTTAATTCCCGTTGATGTACTCTTAAATTCACAATCTTTCGTAACAGATTCAGAGACTTCAAGAAATCAAATTTAGTGTTGGTTGATCGGAACGTTGAACCAGTCCTCCCTCCCATTTTTAGCCGTGGTTTTATTATTTTTTGGGCTTAATTCAGTTGGTTTTGAACAAATTGCTCAAATTATCTTTTAAACAAACTATATATTGTAAAGAAATGATTGGATAGTGATTTGGTCAAACTGAAAGTTGCCATATCTGCGCCAAATTAATTGGGAGCATTTCAATTTTTCCTCATTCATATGAATCCAGAATAGCTTGCCATGAAAAACACTTTTGACTGCTATTTTTCGTAAAAAACATGAGCTTATGAGCTTAATATTCTAAGAACAAAACGAAGCAGAAGAGAAAGAAGAAGAAAATGGAGCAAATACGACAAGAAGATATTGTAATTGTTGGAGGTGGAATATGTGGTCTTGCCACTGCTCTTGCCCTTCATAGGTTTGCTATTTTCTTTTCTTTCTTTTTTCTTCTATATTTTCATTGTACAGAGACACTCAATTTGCGAAACATCCTACATTAGTAGGATTTTGTAAGCGTTGATGTATATCGCCTTCTCTGCTTTTCGCAGAAGGGCTCTTTTCGTGGCTCAAATCCCATTCTACTGTCTCGTCTTCCAGAGATGTCAATTTGGTTGTCGTACCCAAGAAAACCATTTTTCAGGGAAATAATCTGTAAAAGAAATAATAATAACCATGTTAATTAGATTAATGTAAGTTACAAATTGGGTTTTAAATTACTTTGCAGGAAAGGTATTAGAAGCTTAGTCCTTGAAAAATCAGAGACATTGAGAGCCACGGGAGTAGGAATCATAATGCAGGCAAATGGTTGGCGAGCACTTGATGAGCTTGGTGTTGCTTCAGTGCTTAGGCAGACTGCTGTCTTTATTCAATCGTGAGATTCATTGCAGCAATTTCACTATTTTTCTCTTCTTCTTTCTTTTCTTTTTTCGAGTTATATTAACTACTTCTAAATTAATTTACGCCTGCAGTTGCCGTCAGATATCAGTTCATGACAAAAAGCCGAAAGAAATTTCACTTGGGTAATAAGTTAATCTTTCAATTTATTATGGTACTTGATATTATGATAAGAATGATGATGATCAGTAACTTGATAATTTAGGAGTGGAGAAAGACGATGCTTGAAAAGAAATGACCTTCTTAAAGCTTTAGCGGATGATTTGCCAGCAGACACAATACAGTTTAGTACCCAAGTGAAGTCCATAGAAATGGATCCAGTAACTTCATATCCTGTTCTTCATCTTGTTGATGGAAGTGTGATCCAGGCCAAGATTGTTATAGGATGTGATGGCCTCAACTCTGTGATTGCAAGAATTTTAGGCCTAAATTCTATAGCGTTTTCTCCTACATGCGTTGTTAGAGGTTTCTCTTATTATGCGAATGGCCATGATTATGCTAATCAGTTCCTTCTTCTGAGCGATGGCAATGTTCAGCTTGGACAAATGCCTGTTAATGATAAATTAATTTATTGGTTCCTCACTCGAAAATGGACTTCTGAAGGTAATTCTTAACTCAATCCCTGTTCGTAATTGATATTTTTTTTTACAATTTTCATGATCTGGTTTTAAAGCAACATCCTTTTCATAACAGATTCAAAGATTTCAAGAGATCAAATTTTAATTAAAGAATCAACAATGGATATACTCAAAAATTTCCCTGAACAAACAATAGAGATGATAAACAAAAGCGAACATGAATCTTTACATCTAACGGGGTTGAGATATAGAGTACCATGGGATGTGTTAACAACAAATTTTAGAAAAGGAACAGTAACAGTAGGAGGAGATGCCATGCATGCAATGGGTCCATTTCTGGCACAAGGAGGCTCAGCTTCGTTAGAAGATGCAGTGATTCTTGCAAGATGCTTAGCAGAGAAAATACAAAATAAAGCAATTGTGAAAGAGATGGTAGAGGAAGGAATAGATAAGTACTTGAAGCAAAGAAAAATGAGAGTCTTTTGGCTCTGTCTCCAAACTTACCTTGTTGGAACTGTTATCCAGCCTCCAAATTTGGTCATGAAAGTTTTGTGTATTTTCTTGCTAATTATTCTCTTTAGAGATCCAAAAAAACACATTGATTATGATTGTCGCCAATCGTAATTATATTTTATATATATTTTTTAGAATATTTAAATTAGAATTTATGTACCTTCATTAGTTTATAATTTCTATAAAATTAGAAACTGAAACATAAATTGATTTAGTAGTTTGGAGTCGATTTAAAGTCTATTGACTCTAAGCTCATTTTAAAGTATTTTTCAATTTGAATATATGATTATGATTCTAGTTCGAAATTATAATTGGCTCGATAAATTTTGAAAATTGGATTGAGAATTCGTTAATCATTCCGATAGAAACATAAATTCGAGATTACAACTTCATATAACTTAAGAGCCACTTAATTTGACTACAAATTCATCAATATTAGTATCAGAAGTACCACCTTCACTAATTGCTTCTTTAGCTAAATTCCTCCACTTAATTGCATTCTCCTTAATTTCTTTTCCTTTCTCTCCTTCCATTACTTGCCTTAAGGCAAACTCTGTTGCTCCTCTTGTAACAATACCTTTCTCATCAGGCAAAGCTCTAATCCCCATCTTCCAAATATCCTCAACATACTTGGCATTAGTGGGTTGGTCAGTCCATTGAGGCATAGCCACCATTGGAACTCCCAAGCTCAAAGCTTCAAGAACTGAATTGAACCCACAATGGGTAACAAAGCACCCAATTGATTCATGTGCTAGCACCTCTAATTGAGGGCTCCATGTGACCACTAAAGACTTGTCTGATGTCTCTTCTTTGAATTTTTTAGGCAGCTTAGCCTGCTCTGGTGCCCTTACAACCCATAATAAGTAGTAATTACTTGCCTTCAATCCCCAAGCAAGTTCCTCCATTTGTTCTGCTGCAAGTTGGGCCAGGCTTCCAAAGGCTACATACACTACTGAAGCGCTAGGCTTGTCTTGCAGCCATTTTATACAGTTGGTTTCATCAGGCGTAAAAGTACTAATGCCATAATCTGTCATCTTCAATTCTCTTGTCTAAGTACATCGATGGAAGGGTTGGTCCTATTGTCCGCAATCGCCACATTTTAGCCATCCAATCACTATCTAATTAATCAAACGCATATACACAAGATAAAATTAAATATGTTAAAAGTTTTGACCACTCAAATCTAACAAAAAAAAAAAAAAGGGTTTGTGATTATTAGCCAAAAAGTTAAAATTTGGACTAACATACCTCTTCCTCCAATTTGTAAAAGGAATTAAAAAGAACCCAATCTGCTTCATCAATGTTGCAAAATTGGTTCGTTAACAAATGGCGAAAACCAGGATAAGATACTGAATCGGATACAAAAGATGGCGTCTCTGAAGCATGAAGCAAAGGCAATCCTGGAAGAGAAACAGTTGGTTCTGATAGCGGCAAACGAAGAAGACCCCTTTGTACATGGTAATAAATGTTATTAACAGAGCAAGGCTGGGTGAAAAACGCTACTCCTGTTAATCCAAATTGCTTGGCTACATCAAGTGCCCATGGCATGAGCCCATCATAAATCACAGCAGTCACTGGACGACCCAAATCTTTAAACCTGTTGATTAAATCTGCTAATGTTTTGGAACCCACTTCTTGAAATCTTGATAAGTAAATTTCTCTGCTTTCTGGTTGTGAAAAGCCACCTTCATCGAAACCATTAGAAATTGTTTCAATGTCCACTGGGCTATTTGGGTCTGCATGAATGGATTTGTTTATGGATATGTTTGCTAATGTGGCTTTGACTCCTTTTGAGACTAATCGTTTAGAAAATTGCAACATGGGGTTTAGATGTCCCTGTAAAGGGTATGGAACTACAAGAAAATGAACTTTGAAGGGTCTTTCTTCCTTCTTCATTTTGATGACTAATCAGTACAGTGTGAAAAAAAAAAATTATTGATTGGGTGGATGTTTTTTAAAAGAGAAAGTTGAATTCAATTCGGAAAGTACTACCGATTGCACGTCACCGGTGAAGAAGATCGAAGGTCATCGGATCCGACAACACAAGTTCAAAGATTCGGAAGAAGAGACATAGATTGATAGGAGCAGAAAAAGCTAGTCGCTCTGCTGTTATATATAGTATTGCCTCATTTTGTTTGCATAGGTACTTTTTCCTCGCTCCTTAAAAGCGGCGGCAACGCTAGTTGTGACTTTCTTGATGGGGCCCGCAGAAACGTGATGCACATTCTAAATAAAATATTATTTTAATTTGAATTCAGAGCTTATCCCCCTATTTTAGAAGCAATATTCAATTTACCCTAAAAATTGATTTTTTTTTTTTTATCTTGAACTTCATTAAAAGAACAATAAAATTTTTAATTTTTTCATAAAAAATAATTTTTACTATTTTTAACTAATAAAAATAATTTACGAAATTTAAAATAAGAATAAAAAATTATTTATAAACACAATAATAATTATAAAAAAAATTATAGTATCTTGTCTCTAATAATTGTCTAGAAAGCAAGAAAAGTTTTGGATATGTAAAAACTAAAAGAACAAAAATAGTAAAATCTATCGATCACTGTAGCTGATGAACAATATCTATATTGTTGTAAAAAGTTCTTCTTTTATAATATTTATTACATTTGAAAAAATAAGCTGTCTCAAAATATTTATTAAATTTGTAGTTTTAATGAATAATAAATATTTTTTATATTTATTCTTTGTATATAATTAATAATTATTATTTCAACTTAATAGTTTTCTTAGAGAATTAGTATTAAATAAATAATAATATAGTCAATTACCTAATAATTTATTGTGATTTAGACATATTTAATTTTTTTTTAAAAATATGATATTTCAAATATAATAAATAATATGAAACAGAGATAATAGTACCATATGCGATATCAAAGAGTACCTCAGACAATTTTTACATCTTTTTTATGATTCTAGAATATGAAATTAGGACGTGTTGAATTAAGATTGTATTAGATTTTAAAAGAATTATTAAATTTGATAAAATTGAAGGATTTTTTTGAGATTTTCACATGTTTCATTATAATTTTATATAGAGTTTAATGAAATTGATAAGACTTTTTTTATAAATTTTGATTGACTTTGATAAAATTATAATAATTTTTTTATAATAAAAATTAATTTCATGACCTAATTAAATAAATTAAAAAATTTTAGAGCCCAATTAAAAAATTAAATACTATTGAAATTTTAAAATCTGATAAAGTTTTAAACCAATATGCCTTTTAGATTGCTTACAATACTTTTAGTAACGGTGGCTTAGATAATAATGTCCATTTGAAAAATAAAATAAAATAAAAGGAATAAACACAATTTGATGATACAATTATAAACTCTTCTATATGTTAATGTTATTTTGAGTTAGTTAAAATCTAAATTTTAAATATGAAGAAATAAAATATACAAATAGTCTCAAATCTAATTTAATGATATATATATATATATATATATATATATATATATATATATATATATATATATATATATATATATATATATATATTTATCTATATAGAGTCTCGAGCGGGGACAGAGAGTTAAAAAATCTCGCACGGCTA